>JAQNBH010000010.1:33187945-33355445 GCA_028752905.1 Cladorhizidae sp. MBARI D1340-BT2 | reverse complement strand
TTGTATTGAAAGTCAGTCAACTTTAATAGGATTGCCGTGGTTGTAAGAGATGGCTGAAATATTAGCATTTTTTGTCTTTGATTAAAGTGATTTCTCTTGAATAGAAACAGGATGCTTCCCAACTGTAATAGTCTTTGATAATTTTGTGAAATTGAATGGAAAATGTGTAAATTACACACATACCATCTAGCCAGTGGTGTAGGTTTGGTTGATAAATCATAGAATATCTATAACAGATCTGTATCTTTATTCACATACTTAAAGGATTCTATTTTTTTAAAACTTTTAGTGTCAATAATTCACCTAAAAATACTTTTCCCTTGTTCAGAATGACTGAAGTGTTTAGATTGAAATGTTGGAACTAAAAAGAAAAAGGCAATTTAAAGAGAATATTCAAAGTATTTGATGTCAGCTGAAAGTAACTGTATAAAGCTTTATTCATGTTTGTAGTCATCTTATCTAGAAGTAGATCACCAATTTACTCGATACTATAATAACAAAACTGCTGAAAAAGGTTACCACTAATGCAAAAGAGTTAATTTAGATCTACATAATAATTAGAAATATTGAAAGTCAGATAAACATTTTCTGGTATGACACCTCAACTTGACTTCACTTTACGATATATGTATTCTAGTGAAAGCACACAATTTGAAGTTTGCATATCATATGTAGCTCAATCCAAATTGGTAAGTCAGGGTCTACTCCGCCAGATTGTTACATTAACTTAGGAACATAGGTCCATTTTGAGGTGGAAATAGCAGGGGAAGTTGGCGGGTTAGGTGATCTAAAAGGGGTTCGAAAGTGAGCTGCAGTTCCTACATCTTGCCTTTAGTGGTGAGGATATCCAAGGCTTGTATTCCCACAATGTTGTTACTTACCTGCATAACTTAATCATGTAAATTTAATTGCAGCAACATAAGCAGGTTCATTAAATGAAAGACATTTTAGAGCATGTCTACACTATGGAGTCCAGCTTAAAATGAGTTATTAGTTTTATCAAGTTATGCATCAAAACTACAGTGTCACCTTTTCATAAATACAACAATGCAACTTTTATACAACATTTTTGTACTAATACAAGCCATGCACATGCAAATGAAGTAGATTCCTTAGATTTTCCAGACTATGCATCACCTGACTGGCTGCAGCTAACTTTTTTATATGACCTCCACCAGAACAGAGAATCTCATTTGGACATGGAGATTGTTATGCAAAATAAAAACCAGTAATTCTTACATGACATTACTTAACAAAAATTTGTCTTAATTAAAATTATTAGCATCCATTAAAATTTATTTTCGCAAGACTGCAAAGCACAATAATTGTGTTCTTTATGAATGTTTTGTACCCCCTTATTATTATTATTTGTACCCCTCATTATCATTTGGAAATGTTGTTTTTATTTTAGGTTGGTGATGACGAGAAAAATGTTGGCATCATTCAAAAGAATTCTCAAAGTCTAGCAAAGAAAAAGTATGCATACACGGTTGGCTTGGAAAGCCGTAATCCTGATGCATATATATTGCAAATATTATTTGGTAGCATCACTGGTGTTCTCCTTGAGCATATTTTAAAAGAGGTAAGTCAATCATTATGTGGCAAGAGTAAGTATTGTAAGAATAAGGATGTAATGATTGAAACTTTAAGTGCATAAAAATCAATTGCCTCATTTTATAAAATGTAACAGAAGTGGGGCATTATTCTTTCTGTATTCTTTTTGGACTCCACCAGGTAAATGTTGTTGTTGTGCTAGCTAGATAAAATATAACAAAGTAGTTTTTCTCTCTATCATGCCAGAAAATGAAATCTTAATTATTCCACTTCTTTCATCTATAACTAGTATGTTTTATCTATAGTAGAGTTACTTCAGAAGCCTGTATAAGAATAGATTTAGATATAGGAATGATGTAACCACAGTTACTATAAAATATAATATGTATCACAAGTGTTTTGATGATTGAATTGTTTCTTTTCATTAGGCTAAGCATAGTTTCAAATAGCTCGACCTATACTAATACTTTACTTGTAGAATATACAAGCTCAGCATGGAGTAAAGTATATTCAGAAATAACCCGGGGGAAATTGCTTAGAGTGAACTTGTTTAATATTCAGTGATAAAGGACATATCAGCTATGGGTTTTTGATAACATTAAACTCTAATGCAAATAAATTTTACTATTAGTTGTTTAAACTAATAATTATATATATACTCAAATATACCAAATAGCTTTTAATCGCAATGATATAATGCTTATATTTCATGCATTTGTATTTTTGACCTCTAAACAAAATTAAGAATTCTTATTAGGACTGAAAAATACAATAATAATGTGACACTAAATGCAGTTAAAAAAAGTTATTATAAAGTAATTTTAATATATTACAGAGAATTTTGACTTGTTCATTAATTAAAGACTATATCTGGTAAGTATTCTTGTTTACTAGCTTATCTAGTGGCAATAAAAGTAAGCCAAGGACTGGAATCTTTTGAGTTTACTAATATTTATCCCAAAACAGTTGTTAGTTTTCAATAAGTAGATCAATTTTCTAGGATGTAGTTTATGAAATTGTCTTCAAGTCTTTTACTAACGTATTATATATAATTTACAACCTTAAATTACAGGTGATTTGTAATTTTTCAAGGATGCTGCTGCTACTTGTCACTAAAAATCTTTTCATTTTAGATGTTTTCTTAGAAGTATACTGATAGATGCAGTGCACTTATAAATAGCTTGCATTATTTTTCAATATGCAAGATATCAGAGCTATTTCTAATGGCTATTAAGTTGCATTCTTTAACTGAACATATCCGGAGTCGAAGTTTGCATACATGCATAACTTTACTATATATAAGTTAGAAGGAGAGTATGATTGGGAGAATGAGTCTGGGATGTGCGAATAGTGACTAGTATACTGCAGGTTAGTAGGCATTTGTGTGAGAGTCTGTCTAGGTTAATGAATATATTTGTTAGAGTTCGATGAGGAAGCTTACAAATAAGTTTTTCCCCTGCAGGGTTTCTTTAAGAATAGCACAAGAAGTGTTATGAAGAGCTTGTGCTCATTAATTCCATGTGGTTATAAATACCATTGCGTCAATGCAGTGGAGCGTCTTTTCACTGATCACATCTACCAAAGAAGAGTTGTAAGCATATTTATATAGTACATGTTGACTTGTATTAATTAAAATTAAGAAAACTCCAATGATAATATTTTACAAACTATGATGCATTTTAATATGTAATAGATAAAATGCTGAATATCGACTGATGTGAAGTATATATGTAAAGACATAAATCACCTTCTCAATAATCAACTTCAAATTGTATTCACTCGACATTTCGACTAGATGCTCAAGCCTTCATCAGGAATAATGAGATGCCAAGGCTCGCATGAGCCTGCTATATGTAACAGCAGCTGTCTGACTGATTATTTGCTGTGGTTGCTGTCTGCAGTAGTTGCAGAATGTGAGCTTCACCTGATGAGTCTTATTTACATTATTTGTGTTCATTAAAATAAGAAAAGCTGATTATTCATTGCTCAGCCCAAATATCACTGGTTGATGTAGCATCCACAGAAGGTGGGAAGTGAAGAACTTGTTTTTCTACTTACATTAGGTGTCACTACATGTTATAATCTTGTTCGGTGTGGACTGATTCTAATAAAAAAGTGCCATGCGCATCACTTTTGTGCCATAACACGCAGCATGTGTACACAAACTCTCATTCACACACAAGCACACATGCACACAGCACCAAATACAGACACACACACCACACCACACACACTCATGCACAGACTACACCCACTACATACACCCACAGACACACATCAGTCATCAGCTACAGAGGTACTGAGACTTATGTGATGTATGTGTTACTCCTTCGTGCCTCTAATAAAATTGGGCAAACTTTGGAAGTCACACATTTAAATTACCCCACTCATTTACCTTCCTCCTTTTATGTATGTGTTAAATGAATTTTACTGCAAGCTATGAAAATGAGAAATCATTTCTTTGTCAAAATTCTCCAATACATTTACACCTATAATATACAATGTATCTGCATAATTCTTCCAAGATTATTGATATTATTTGTTGTTCTGCTATGGCTAATATTTTCATCCAGAATTTGCCAGAAGTAAACGTGTGTGAAGTTTGTAGAATGTCTGCTGGAGTTTTGAATCCTTATATAGATATTAAGGTATGCCTTCATTGAGTGCGTTTATAGGATGATGCATTTCTAACTCAATAATCATTCACGAATGTCTGATGTAAATATATATTAATTTGCTGTAACCAACCTCAACACTATAAACTATTTTAATTAGGTCTTAAAATGCAGAGGCAGCAGATATTGTAAATATATTACACACAGACCCTGTTTTTGATACTCTAAAATATCAAAATAAAGCTGCAATTCATCCGTCAAAGCTTTCAACTATGTGTTTTCCCTTTGTTATCCATCAAGATCTACAACTCAGTGAAAACAACAATCTGAGAAATTCTTCTATCAAGGTTGTTGTCAAGAGGTTTCAACCAATCTCAACCCAGAATAATATTTATGATTCCTCAGAGCTAATGTCTACCTATTCAGCCTCCCTAAACCAGTATTGTGATAATCCAGTTTTTGTTCATGCATTGATATATTTCAGCTTGCTTAAACCTAGTCTGATATTTCTTCCCACTTCAACCTCCCTAAATCTAGTGTGATATAGATGTGATGTACTTTCTTATAAAGCTATGGGAAATCCACTCTACAATGGAACCCAGTTATCTAGAAAGATAGAGGTCAACTAACTTGTGGAAAACTGATAACTGAGTATTTCATGAAATCTTTGGAGTATTAGTTGAAAGTTGGCCACTCTCTGTTGATATGATTAGTTATCAACCCAAGATCTACATGTATGGAAAAGTCTGAGATAATTTCCTCTGGAAGCTTAGTTATCTTGGCCATCTGTTATCTATAGACTATTTAGTGAAATATAAGTTACAAATCAGGCTGTGAGTCTCTTAGAAAATATCTATCTCTTCTGGATACTCATACTACAAAAACAACAAAGCACAGATATTAGGTTAGATCTGGTGACACAGTTGCTAGTTGGTAATTATTTATCTCTGATCTAATTCTGTGGTTGTAAAATAGCAGCTGCTAAGATTACAGCTACTCATAGCTACAGGTATGGCTCCACATCGCTGTATATCTATAGGATAGCCTATACAAAAGAGTCGGTTATGCGCCTATGTAACCTCTGAGTTTGCGGTTACCCCGAGGCGAAGCCGAGGAATGTAACAGCAAACGAGTAGGTTACACTGGCGCATAACCGACTCTTTTGTATAGGCTATCTTACATTGCGCATGCGCTAAACTACATAGCAACTAGAAATGGAAGAATTTTTTACTCAAGGCGCGCCCCAGCTATTGAACATCTATATAAATTATATCAAGTGAATATTATCATGACATTAAAGCTTCATGAACAGTGAACATTAATAGCTAAAGCGCAAACGAGTAGCGCGGTGCTATCTTACTTCTACTACATTGCGCACGCGCTAAACTACATCTGGTTAAAAGTGTACTATGTAACCTACAGTTATTAACCAATCAGATTAGCCACAGATGACGTGATGTAGTATAAATATTGTTAGGTAGCACTTCTCCTACAATTAAATCAGCTTTGCAGGTATCAGAGTTTCCAGATAATTGCTGTCAGGATAATATAGGTTATAATGTACACATTCATATTGTACCAATCAAGCCTGCAACCATTTTCTTTCTGCATATGCATAATTGATATCCACCTCTTCTGCTTTAACCATCTAAATGTGGTATTGCAAAACAGCAACAGTAGTTCTAATAATTCTGCTGTTGAGAGCATTTATGCAGTAAGACTTTTTACTAATTGGTAAATTTTTATCCTTGTGTTTGCTATTATTAAACCATTAAGAGAAGGCTGTAAAGATATTTTAAATTGCTCTGAATTACTTTGCCCTTGATAAAGGATTTGCTCCTGGTGAATCTCGTTGCTGTAACTTTATGTCTAAAAACATTATTGCACAATTATTATTCTCTTATCTCAGTAAAGGTAAGTCCATAACCAACTGCAGACTGTTATAATATCAGTGCTCTCAAAAGTTTTTTTCAACAGCTATCTTTTTAATCAAAAAGTAGGTGGTGAATCACCAATGTTTACTCTTGTGCTCCATAATAAACATAGAATATGTTCCTATCTCCATAATTAAGCTAAATGATTTTTTATATGTTTGTATATAGATTTCTAATTTTTGTTGTTTTTTTGCAGCCAAATATTCAAGTTAAAAGTGTACTGCTGATGATGGTATGTGACCTGAATATTTTACCTGTTCCCAACTGCAATGAGCAAGTGGAAAAGTACTTTGGAATGGGCTGGAATATCTTGAAACAAATGATTGTAAGTCTGAAACAATTGTGAATCTGACCAAATTCACAATTGATATACAAGGTCTGCACATCCACACACATTGTATGCATCACACTTGCCATCATACAAACTCATTTAATTTACACACATACATGTTTCTACAAACATACACGCACAATGTTAGGATTCTGGTGAAGTATGTGATGTGGTGCAAATATGCCAGTCACCTTCAAACAATAAGGTGAGTAGACAATGCATAATTATGGTGGAGGAAGATTTCTTTGAATCCAATAACTGTCATAGAAAACTTGTTTTAAAGATAATCATTTATTTTTGTTTAAATCATATTCACTTGCCTGAAAGTAGCCTGCAGTTTTTGATACACATTAGTCATCCATCCACGCTCTACTAGTGTTTCGTGGTGGTTGGTAAGGTTATCTAAAGCTCTACCTAACTCATATCTAGGGTTGTCTTCATCTGGTAAGGTATTATAGTGCTAAAAAATGAGATTGTGCGAATTGCCGTTATTTATATGATTTTTTAAGCATTAAGTTTTAGATTTAAAAGTTTAAGAAATATGACTGCATTGAAATAATTATGTGTCTGACAAATCAATGTCTGAAAGCATGAGCAACCTTTAGTGTCAGTGTTGTAACCATCTCAAATCGACAAGAGTACCAGCTTTACTAAGAAGGGAGGGGAACAGTTGCATTAAATTTTTTTTTAACTTATGGTTACAACTTTAGTATTCCGTAGATTCTACAACTTCATGGTATGGTCTTGATATAAGTTAAAAGATAGGTCTCTCTATGCGCTCTCTTTTGATACTAAAATATATTTCATAGGTATATATAACTATAGGCAAGTTACTAGTCCTAAAGTGGAGGGACCTCAAAAACCTGGCAACCTCCACATAAATAACTCTAGATTGCAAAGATTTGAAATTGGTACCAGTGGCTAGAGGAATCCCAATGAGTAGTTTCATTAGGCGTTAAAATTTTAGAACGGAGGGCGCGTGGGTGGAAAATTATTTTTAACGAAATTCATTTTCCACCTGCACGCTTGACCACTTAAAATTTTAACGCCTAATGAAACCTCGTTGAATAGCCTAGGTCTTCCTCTAGCCACTGGTACCAATTTCAAATCTAGTCCATTTCGCAATCTGGATTATTTATGTGGAGGTTGGCATTCAGGTTTTTGAGGTCCCTCCACTTTAGGTCTAGTAACTTGCCTATAGTTAACCTATGAAACATATTTTAGTATCAAAAGAGAGCACACAGAGATACCTATCTTTTAAGCTATATATCAAGTCCTTATCATGAAGTTTGCAGAATCTACGGAGCTCTAAAGTTGTAACCATAAGTTAAAAAAATAAATAATAATTAAAAATGCAACTGTCCCCCCTGATGTCATTATACGAATTTGAGGCGATAATAGAACTTTATGTGAATGATAAATGATAAATTAAGGGTACTGCTGCTTTTATCAATGAGCAGACAGCTGCTAATGTGTAGGAAATTCAAAGAAGACATCTTGGCTTGGACAAGAATGTAATTTGGATTTGAATAACCACAGAGTAGAAAAAACAATGGGCAAAAATTATCATAGTCAACAAGCAATTTTATTCAAGCCTAAGTAATCTAAGTGAGCGAGGTTAAATGGGTGAGTAAGGGTTGAAATATAAGTGAGTGAGGGTTGAATGATGAGCTGCTAATGTAGGGTAATTTTTACGTTTAATATTGTACTAACCTGATAATATTTTCATTACCAACTATAGTGGTAAATGTAGAATGCAACTTGACCAATATTCTGCTCTTGAGTCAGCATAGCTTAACATAACATATCAATCTAAATGCTAAGCAAGATTGTAAACTCTCAATGAACTCTTATTTGACATAATAACATTAAAATCAATTTCTCAATAATCAACTTCAAATTTTATTCACTCGACGTTTCAACTAGATGCTCTAGTTCATCAGAAATAGACTAGAGCATCTAGTCGAAAAGTCGAGTGAATAAGATTGCATCCTATTCTATTCTACTAAAAACAACAACTGAAATTGCTGAAATGTAAAAATTTGCAGAAGCAAACACTGTCATTATCAGCCCATATGCAAGTAAAATTAAATAAAACATAAATGAATTTTAAATTAAATATATTGCCTATAAACTATTATATCGAAGAAAATACTAGCTAGATCAAAGCTAAAATGACCACTATTGTCATTGGCCTAAATACTAGCACACTAGAGTAATAAATAAAATATCCAAGTGATTTCTTTTTTGGTTTTCTCTAGGCCACAAGCTAATCATAAATACTCCCCTGAGAGAGAGCATGAAAAGGTTAGTTAAAAGCTTGCTCTTATATCTTTGCATATTAAAAAATATAATTTACATTTGTCATGTCCTTAACTCTAGAGAGGTAATGAAAAGGAAGTGTAGAACTTTTAGTAGTTGGTATCTTCACCATAACCACAATCTCTACTGCTATACTACAATTAATGAGAATAGTCCATTTTGTAAAATGCTCTCTCCAGCCATATATTTTACATACTCAATCACACACACACACACACAAATGTACTGGCACACACACACATACACACACAACTGGACACCAAATGCTCATACTGTATTCTTGCTCAGCTTTCTTGTTTCTTATATGTCAGCTTTGTTTCATCTGCTCTCAATACTGTTGATGCTACTCCATTGGCTGACAATATTATTACTGTCATGTTAAGTGAAATTTGTTCTGAACTAGAAGTCACTTTTTGCCTTCGGCATATGTATGCTCATCACATATAGCCTTCATAGATGTGTGCTGAACTGTAATATAGTATTTCTGTACCTTTGCTTAGTTCAGTGTATAAAGAGGAAGAGATGAAAATGAAGCGAGGAAATGAGCAAGAAAGAGCACAAGTGTGCTAAAGAAATTAAGAAGAGCTAGTTAATGAAAACTTTTTTTGCATCAGAAGTGCATACGTATCACACGGAGCAATAAGTTTAACTTCCTACATTGCAACTCAGCTTTGATTGAAACTTAATGCGCTTACCATTGCCAAGTAATATGCTCTTTCCAATTTTTTTAGCTTGTTATAATAGAGAGAGTATCTGCCAATAGTGCAATAAGTTGGGGCATATCAGGTTGATCATAATTATATGAAACTAACTGGATCAGCATCACACTGGGTTTAGGCAGTATATACTATAGGTTAATGATACTTTTAAAATGACACACACTAAATCTAGATCAGACTGGTTTGAAGTATAATTTGGAATTTAAATCATGAGAATGCAGAATGTGCAACCTCTTCATATATTTGCTCTTATCTTAAAATATGATTTTATCTTTCCTTTAAATTTAATACTTTTGTTTCTCATTTCTTTGCTATTCTCTATAGTATGACATAAATGATGCTCTGAAGATGTTCTGTACGATGATGCCTAAGAAGCTTAACCAAAATTGCACTGCTCTAGTGGAAAGTTATTTTGATAAGGCTTGGAACCTGATCAACAACATAGTGAGCATAATTATTTTAAAGAGCAGTTGCTTGTTAGTTGCTTAGGTTTTGTAAAATGTAAATAATAATTTGCTTGCATTAAATTATATATGCCTTGGATGAAAGTGTATTTGTAAGTTATCCTTCAGATTTCCAGACACATAAATCATACATGCATCAATATTAATACCCCACAAACAATAGACATAAAGCATCTACACAGAAACACATACCTAAACACACACAACACATGCATACATGAAGGCATTCACACACACACATCCCATGCAAACACATGCACTCACATCCACCTATATACATACCCCCCCCCCCCCCCCCCCCCCCCAGACACACATATTTCAGATATTCTCACTCATGTTTATCCATTTATAAGTAGAGAGCCATAATGTGACAAACTTGTATCAAACACCCACTCCTTTTTACCATCATTTTACACACATTATTACATAATGAATACAAACATGCAAAAACACACACTCGTATATCACACTGGCACAGTCACTCCACTATTTCATATAAATTCACACTTACATATTGCTAGAACCCTGATGAAATGTGTACTCAGTTGGGAGTGTGCAAGTCACCAATTTATCCACTCAAGAGGACTCTTCAGGTTAGTAGTAAAGTAATTTGAAAGAAAGGTTATATTTGGAATCATGTCGCATTTGGTATCTTATGATTATCTTGTAAGAACATATCCTTCACAATCAACTCCATACATTGGCTGGCTCTATCAACCACAGGGGTCTCTTGACACATAATTGGGTGGTTTTCAATCCATACAAGCTCTGCCATAGCTGAGTTCTCAAATTTCCCCCTTCTGCAAGCATCTTTACTCTCCTTGATTTTGGTCATCAACTTTCTTTGAATTTCCTACTCTTCCTTTATGATCTATGCCAATAGTATGACATAATAATTCTGCTATAATAAGCAGTCACATAATTCATGTAAACTAAAGGAGTAAACACATTTGTATATCTGATAATTGTTATTTTTTTAATTTTTTTTTAATATTTCTTTTTACACTACTAGATGCGAGCTCTCCAGATTGAAATGTTGAAGATTGCTATCATCTTTACGAAGTCCTCCATGGAAAACATCCTGAGTATTTTAAATTCCTACGAATTGATGAGCAGTATTGAACACAAAGTATGTATAAATATAATCCTCTCCAGAGATATCTACATTGTAGCATGGTATTAAAGGATATAAAAACCTAAATATTTCAAAATACACATGATCACAACAAGCAATAATAAAGCTAAGATATATACACCATGGTCATTATTTTTCCCCCCATGGGTGACAAATAATACATATTTATAAGCAGTTGCAGAATGCATTGGAAATTGATGGTCTATGTGAAAGTTGTCAATTTGTTGGGTTATACTAAGCCATATATAAGGATACAAGTTATGCCTCTACTTTTGTATGCAGAGAAATAGAGGATATCTTTGTGATGTGACATCATTATGGTGGTTACATTTTTCTTGGTAAATTATCTGATTTACTCTCATAAGACTATAGGTATAAACTTGCACCCCATTCATGCACACACAAAAATGGTACAGACTTTGTTTTTCCACCAGAACATGGCCAGTAGGTGGCTATATCTGGTAAAAATGGTGTCTGATGGTTCTCTTTCTACCTAGGGTTTATTTTTGATGGCCTTTCTGCTGAAGAAGGTCATTTGGAACCTTTGTATGGTGCCAGTGGATTAGGAACATATAATAGATTGGGGGGCCCACCGAACCGATGAATGTTGCTGTTGGGGGAATGCATGCAAACAATCACTAACACAGACTATTTTTGAGACCGATATATATTTTTTTAATAAGACTAGTGAACAATGAGCAAAGAACAAATGCATGTTTTATATCTTCCTTCTCTCGCATATAGAAATAAATTCTCTGGCCACATCAACAAGGTCTAGTTTATCTGTTCTTTCGCGATGAGCATACGATGATTTAGCCTCTCTTGTGTCATGGAGTTCTGAAGGTAGTCTTTTATGTGTTTTAGAGCAGAAAAGCTGCGTTCAGCAGATGAAGTGGTGACTGGAATTGTAAGATAGATTTTAATGAGTTAGTGGACTGTGTTTTATTCCATAAGGTTAATTTATTTAACATTTATAACTAATACCAATTCGAAAAAGGAGGTATTTATAAAAGTGCATGAGTCAAATTGAAACATAATTTTTCCTTTACTTTTATTGGCCTTTGGAAGTATATTTGTGGGCTATTTGGGAAAAGAGTTAATATTATGACTTCGGTGATGATTTTCTTGAGATTAATACCTAATGAACATTTTTCAATATGGAGGCGATCACAATAGTACCCACACTGGCTGTTTTCCAAATTGGCCGCTAAAGCTCTAACAATGTGGTCTCAAATCACTATTACACATTCCAATGTTGCAAGTTCATGGCAGCAATTTTGTACAAAATGGTTACCATTGGCAAAAAATGGCTGCATTTCTCCTAATAAGGCCTTTATCAAAAACAAACACTGCAGACAATTATTTTAAGGCAATACTCAAAACGACTACTGTAAAATTGATATCAGAATATATAGTGCAAAGTTGCGATAAATCATTTGTGTGGTACAATACTGATCATTGTTCAGTTTGTTGGACATCTGTACCAGCTGCTTGACCACAGAAAAAACCCAGATGCTCACTAGGCTTAATTAAGTGAAGACTGCAATCTACTACACTTGCGTTGAGCACCATCTCTTTCTGGCCTTTCATGCTCCCTCTTTTCTGCCCTTTGTAGCATTTTTTTGTTGTAATGGAGCCTACATGCCTTATGCCATTTGGCCTCATTGGCCATAGCTGCTTCGGTACCTTGCCCTTCATCCATTCTGTCTAACTGCAAGGTTCTCGGTAGCTTTCTCAATTCATTGAATTTGACCAGGTTTTCAGCAAGTGATTGGTAACCTTTTCCATCATCTTTTCTTTTTGAGTGTAGGGGAGAAGTAAGGGACCCCACTGTCTCTTCCAGGCATATAACACAAAGCTCCCAGTTTGTATCATATTGAGATGTAGATGCTTCCAATACATACTACAATTCCATTTTTAGGGAGTGCAATTAAGTAGAGCCCTAAATATTGTGCGGAGCTTCATGTAATTTGTGTCTCTCACCACATGGGATTGCAGGGAGTGTCTAATATCTTCAGTTGAACCTCTAAAGCTACCAAGTCAGAAGTCCCTAGGAACCACTAACCTTAAATTCTGATTGTTTAGCCTCTGTTAAGAACACATACGGGTCCATTTCATTGTCAATGCGAACAGCCTTTGTTGGGGTATTTTGCTGGCAATCCCTGATTGATGTCATTGAAAAAACTATCAGTAGTGCACATGCATATTAGCTATGCTATAAATTTCAATAAAACATTTAGCAAGAATTATATTAGTATAAGCATGTATGTAATATCCCAACAAGCCTCTTCCTGCTTATTTGTAGACTACTATAGCTGTTTTTCCAGTGTTCTAGTAGCGATAGTAACTCCTCCATGCATAAGAAGTTCCAAAACATCTCCGACATATTCAATGATGGCTTGTGAAGGATTCCAGCAGTGAACTGGTCACAACAATTGGCCATATGGTGTCCAAATATGAACTTGTTTCCGGCGAAAAAAATCAAATGCTTGAATAATCATCACTAGTTCCTTCTTAGTTCGCCTTCATAACTTACTCCTTCATTACCTGCCTCGAGAGACTGGATTTTTCTTAGTGTGGTTCTAGAGATTAGCTCTTTCTGCAACTAGCTTGGTCCTCTGTCTAAAAAAATTATGGAATGGTTTAAATTTTTTTGAGGATGCAGTAATATTTTCTTTTCTCATTTTCTTTCTGGTTGAAGTTAGAAGTGGGTGTTAAACAACTAGAGTTTAAGTTATTACGAGATAGCTCTATTATTGATAAACATTATGCTGATCTTAAATTATCTATCTTTTAACCAGTTCTTTTTGCATTTAATGCAGGTTCTATCACTGAAAAACATTTCTTTGATAAATAAATCAAGTTATTATAAACAAAAGATGTATATTACAGTCACTATAATGCATTTATCTTGATTGTTCACTGTAATTTTTCAACAAAACATAGATCAGGCACTACTCAAGGGCCACACATTTAGTTAAATTTTATTATATTTGCTAGCTAGCTACATAATTATGTGTATAATTTATATCAGTATTTTTTACTATGTAGATTTCAATATAAAGCTTCGCAGAATTTTCTTTTTATCATTTCTGGTATATTTTATGTTTACAACTTAGCCAAATTTATATAATGTATATATCCAGGATTTTTACTTTAACTTTTCTTGACAATTCTCATCCTAAACATAGTATACTAAATAGCACAGAAAAAAAGATGGGAAAATATTTTTGAACACCACCAGCTTATACCAGATTCCCTACGTATCTGATCATGAGTTCCACTGGGTGTAGTAAGAATAACCTATTTATGAACCTAGTCAAGAAATGGTTGGATTACAATGAGAGATAATCAATACCATGTAAAAGGGACAATGGTACGAGCATAAAAAACATGCTCCTAGACAATGGTACGAGCATAAAAAACATGCTCCTAGATTTCTATGTTCAATTGGGAAGGAGGACCTCCTCATGTTGGAATATGTGGATGCAATCAACTTGTCATGGAACTGGACGAGGTACAAAAGATCACCGTATTTTATACATTCAACTTGACATCTATAGTGTTGACCCTGCCTGAGAAGTTTTCTTGTTATGGAGGCACAAGAATGTCATCACGATCAATCTAGCCCAAAAAGATTACAAATTTCCAAAATACATCTGGAGCAATGTGGGCTGTATCGAACCTCATCTGATGGGTCTGAACTATGAGAAATAATGGCAAAACCATGCCAATTGAGTCTCTTTGAAAGAGCCGGCAAAGTCTTCCTTCAAGGACTCGAGAGAAAGATAGATTTTCTGGTATATGACAGTTTGGAAGAGCCCTTATCTTTGTGTTAAAGATAGAGTTTTAGACCACCTACTCTTTGGTTATTCTGCCAGTGTAGAAATCGGTTGTTATCCTTCCTTCAGACAGTCGGAGTTGTGTAGTCAGAATTGCAAGGATGTCTTTCCCTCTCGGCCACGTCTCCACAGCCATGTTGGAGAAGTAAACTGTGTGGAGAAAGGATGGATAGTTTAACCAAATTGAAAACATATGCAGCATAAATTGTTGGCGACAAGCCTCAAGTGTAGGTAGTCCATGATGTATATCTCTCTGTGATGCTTGCTATCAAAAAACATCTGTCTCGTGGTTGGTACTGGTTAAAAAATAGAACTCTCAATGTGTCTGGCTCAACATTTAGCTGCATTATTCAACTCTGTATTTCCACTGCTCTGTTAACTCTTCCTTCCAAGCTGAGATGGCATCACCCTCTATTTTATTCCTAACTATTTTGCTGTACTTGCTTAACCAGCGTAGCTATAGAAAGTTCCTCATCCTCACTAGTAACCACCTTGAAGACTTCCTGAGCTCTACTATGAAATGCCAGAGTGCTTGCACAAGCCTACTGCTCTGAGAACAAGTAGTTCATCACCAAAGTGGTTTGACTATTAAATGATGCTATTTCACCAATACTGTTTGAAAGTTCAGTATCAATAGAGATTCTGCTTTGTATTCTGACATCATGCATGGAATTTGGAATGCTTAATTATTGTTGGATTGCTGGGCATTACTGCTACTTGAACCTGCAGATTTAGCAGCTATTGGAGCATTAAATGTTGTGCAATTGTAATGAAGATGCCCTTGAGCTGAATGCATCATAAAAAGCTCTACCCATTTGCGAACATAATATGAGCCAATTTCTCTCCTTTGAATCACAGGTTTATATTTGAATAATTTTTGTGATGTTCGGCTTTTCAATAAACACATCTCTCCATCAAGAGAGATTTTTGGGGTATTTTCCAAGTTTATAAATTTCACCACCAATGATACAATGGTGGAAAAAGTCAAATGGTAGTGCCACCTTCAGAATGCAAATGAGCCTTGCTTATAATGTAGTGGATGAACAAATTCATTCTAGGGTCCTATATTTTATATGACTGTGTATTTGAATGTAAATGTGAGCAGAGCTGCCACTAGTAAGCAGAAGGTACTGGACATGAGTGGAAAGATAAGTAATAACTTTCGAGATGTTTGTATTGGATTTCATAGGAGAGATGGTCAAAGCATATTTTGGAACCTATGCTTTACATTCTGAAAGGTAATTTTTTTTGTATATGGACACATTCAATTGGAGTAAATATAAGCCTGCATCCTCCATAAAGCAAGAACCCTCATGGAGCCAGCTTCCACTATCCTCTTTCAGCGAGAGTCATCAATGAAATCATCAATGCTCTCATCTTCTTCCCCAACAGATACTGAATGTGCTCTGCCACTGGCCAGGCTGTCAAATATGGGTTAAACTTTATAACAGTGGTATATCAATGAACTGTAAAATCTGTTGGTCACACTATTAGCATCTATAATCACTATGACACTGCTTTCGTTATTATGAATCATCTTTTTTAAGCACCCACCTATTTCTGTGAACTAGTCTCCAAGCTTATTTTGCTCTATGTGTATTAGAGGAAACCTTTGAAGGATATGTGAGAGACTATATAACTGCTACTCCTATCTATTGGGATTGTTTAAAGGTATAGTCATTTACAATTCATGTTCCCAGCAAACTAGCTCATGGCAACTCCTGGCTCCCTTTTCTTCTCTGGCTTGTGTAAGAGCTTCTCCTTTTTCTGTCACACCTGTGCAGTATGCTTGTAATTCTATAGCCTATACAAATTTTGGACATTTATGCACAAGGCTTTGGGAATGTTTCACAAAGATGCATTCTTTGACGTAGTGGCAACTATTCTAATATATCTAGCTAAGGTTTTACAGAGGTTTCTTCTACATACAGGTGACATGAACAATCCAAAATCCATGTATATGGGATGCATGTAAGGGAAGTGGACTTGGTGTGTTTACCTCTCTGGGGCTCTCCACCAATGAAGGTATGAGATGAGAGGCAATCACATTTTGTAAATGGCTTACAGAGATGATCTCCAAGAAACGATACTCACAGGCCATGTGTTTATCGTCAAGGTCATCGATTATGTACATTTCTCGCAGCAAATCCTGCTTATGGGATAGACTTTACCCTAGCAAGATCCTAGGGATGGGTGCTCCAGCTATAGATGGTCTAGATTGATACCTGTATTTTAACTTTGTAAGAGAATACTCTGCTCTACTCCCATCATCCATGTGTTTATCTATAAAAAAAACCCATTTTTTCAGGCATGTATAATGTACAAACTTCGGAGAATAAACTTTTGTTTCTACTATATATAGTGACGTGGCTATTCTCGACACCCAACATTTGAACACTACCCAGCACAGGAAACTCATAAACAATAGCCACAACAATCACTAAGCAATATCAATGCATGAAATAGTTTTACATCTTTAAGATTTACACATTTTAACATGGGTGATCCAAAAATATATGATGCCATGATTAAGATAATAAATTTAGTTGTAGTGTATGTAAACATCTATAAATCATGTTATTTGAAGAGGTTCTCAGGTTGTTGCTCCATTCCAGTAGCACCACTACATAACTGTAATATAGATGAATATAATAACCATTCTCTCTTTATATATATATATATATATGCAGATATTATTCTAACATAACTTAGCCCATATCTATGCAATAGTTATTGAATCAGAATGGAATTATGTTAAATTTGAGAATTAAAAAAATATAGGATCTGTATGGACATGAAATGTTAGATAGGTTGCTCTGCAAATTGTATCCAGCATGGTAGTTAGCCTATGTGCAGAATAGAAATAATCTCCAATAGGCAACAAGTGCTCTGATCACAGAGTTATTGACGATCACTGAATATAAACAGTTGGAGTTTAAATATATTATATCAGGAAGATAATTAAAATGCTGCTTAAATGAAGCTTTAAAAATATTAGCCTATGTACCTTCATTATCCTGGATATTTATCCTAGTGACATTCGGAGAAAGAGTAACTCCAGATTGTGCTGTGTTCAATATCACAGTAAATGTGTCCTCATTCTTCATAGCATCATCAGTAGTGAAGTAAATTTGTACACACATTCTACGAGTTGTGGGGATGTTTCCAGGTCCACTAGGAAACTCAATAGAACCTTGTGCTTTTGTAAAGTCCGCATCACCTAAAGATGTGATATTAGTATAAAAGTAATGTAAAATGAAACCAATGTCTAGTTTCAGGTTATACGAAGACCGATATCCTAGGAAAGATTACATAATCCAAGGGAGAGCAAGGAAGGAAGGATATAAGCTCTTACTTTATTCTTTCCTCCAACCTCTTTCTCAAGTAACAAAACTAAGAAACCAAAAAAAACAAAAAAACTTAATTAACTGACTCCCTCTACAGATATAAGCAATTCAAGATAAATTGCCAGTAGAGTTCGCTCTTTCTCTCTCCAGATATATATATAAATACTTCACATCTTTCTATGTATATTGAATTAAAAAAAATCTGGTGTTCAAATGAAACGAATATTAAATGAGGGCAAACACTACTGGAGGGCATTTGGAATCAATCTGGATTAGACTGGGCATGGGGTTCCATGACTGCTGTGTGCACCACTCAACAGATACAAGAAGATCTTGTTTGTCATCATTGTCATTAAGATGAAAGAAATAATTGCAGGAATCCTCTAGATTTTCTATCTAGGATGTATGGTAAGCCACTTTTGGTAATGCTTTATCACCACTCCCAACCTTTATAAACAAAAATAAATGCCACTATATTCCCTGCTATCTGTCACCACTAGACACTGAAAGCTAGTGTAACTATAATAATCATGCATGTGTGGTAGAAACATGCTACAAACACATTTATATACAGGGAGAAACTACTTTACTTGGGGATGACAATTATTTAAGGTAATAATGGTACATATATCTCGTGTATTCTTTGCAGTGATAAACACTCACCCTACCTAAAGGGTAGGGAGTATGGGTATAAGTCAATGCATTATAGCATTACCTGCACTTTCCTTCACTGTTTTAATTGACAGAGCTATAGATAGATGAAGTTGCTGACCCAGGGCAGGGTTGGTGACAGTTACACATACTTCCTGAACTCCTGCAGACCGATCTACTGAATATTGTGTCCTCTCAAATCCAGCAATTGCAGCTATAAGGAAAAAAGGAAGTAGTACAAATAGTAGTATTAATAGAAAGAGAAGTAGTAATAGTAATAGTAGTAGTACTAATAATGATTTTGGCCAATCCCCCCCCCCCCCCCCACACACACACAATCCCCCCCCCCCACAAAGTAATATCCTTCAAGATCTTGTATTTATGAATCTATCCATGTGTCTAATTTCCCACCACGTAAGTCATGCTAAAATATATTTGTTTATCATAAATTTACTACCAGAAGACTGTCCAAAGCATTGGAATGACTAATCCATTTCTTGATTCAACAAAAACCCAAATCTCTATTCAGCAAAACACTCGGAAAATGGTAAAAGGTTGTTAATGTACTAGACATGCATGTGTACATGCACTATCGGGCCTAGCTGTCAGAGTCAGCATTCACCTTCATGTTTTAATACCAAGAAGTAATGAATTGGCTTCCTCAGAAGTTTAAACCTGCAATAATAGTTGAACATTGAACAAACCTAGGTAACTAGTTATGATGCGATGCATCTACATTTATTACATAGGCAGGTTTCTATATATATATACTGGTAATAAACATGTTAATTGTTATTAGTTAGCTCTTAATTATAATAAGTATCTTCTTGGGTGTGTTTGTTGACAAAAAAAAGCAAATACAAACAAGTTACATTAGTAAAAAAAGGAATGAAACAGCATTCACCAATGTAGTATACAAACATTGACAGGACCTATACCATTATTGATATAATGAGTATAGGTAAAGGACACAGAAATGTCTGTACGTTACACTTGTTTCTTCACTCCTTTTTAGTCTTGTAGTAATTTTATTATACAGTGAGTAAAGCTGGTTTGTGGTTGATCGCTCCTCTCCCCCTTCCCCAATGGACTTTTTAGAGCGTTGTGAGGAAAAACTCTGAAATCGCCCATTTCAACATTATAGAACAGTCTCGACTCTTTAAACGTCTTTTGGTGAGAAATCTCCACTTTTTAACACTATTTTGCTCCAATTGAGAACAAAATCCACTTTTTCAATAGTCAATAAGTATATTATGACGTAGTATATTCCTAGAAGTAGTAGAGGAGCACCTCCACTGTATATGTAATGTTAGTTTTAATGATTTTAAGACAATCTCAACATCACAAATCCAGTCAAAACTCAATCACAATCACATCTAAATCTAGTTCAAGAAGTAGAAGTAGTGGTACTGTTATAATAAAAGATTAACAATACAGTAGTGAGTGGTAGTAGTAATAATAGTAGTAGTGGCAGTTGTAGTAGTAGGTGGTAGTATATTATGTAATAACACACACCACAACAGTGCTTACGATCATTATCCTTTATGACAATTGTTGTAGAACGGAAGATGCTAGACAATGAATTAGGTCTCGTGTATGTAGCAGAATTTTCAAGTTGGGAGGAACTGACAAGAAATCCTTCATTACCTTCAGCAGTTTCATCAGGTAACAGGAAAAATTGAAATCTCAACCTTTCCTCATGAGGATGAAATGGAAGTACTAGATATCCACTGTCAGTCGATCCTGCTATTCTGTAATCACTACCTAGTGTGGCAGGACTTACACTTGCTTTGGTTGGATTATGGATTTGAACCGCAACTATAAATGTCTGCTCAGATATACGATTATTTTCTTTCACCATGGTTACTTCCTGTATCAAACTGAATCGTTCTGGTTCGGTAATTGTGTAAGATGGTCGTAGGAATCCAATAGTAATAGCTATAATCAAAGATAAAAAAGAAAAGTAATCATTGGCTATAAATGGATTGTCAAAAGTTGACATAAAGAGGTCCTAGGTAGCATATTTTGTGTAGTTGCTAATTCTTGAACTCTAGCTCAACAATGCATACTCCATTAATCCTGTCCCTGAGCAACCACAAACATTTTTATTGGAAATATTCCTAAACTAAACCAGGTTTTTATACAACTGCAAATCTGTACCTCTATAATCATCGATAAAATCTTGCATTGGGTATGCACTCCTTGCAATATTTTAAATGATTAGCTAATATTTTGTGTAGTGGAATTAGTTTCAGGTGACTGTCCGCTTCAGTGTGGGAGAGGCAAAAATTAGTGAAACTTGGAATTGGGCAATGAATCTTCAACTATAGGGTAAAGCATCATCTTCGCTACCTAGTTATAAAAAATAATCCAGTCTGCCACACTAGTGTCAATGTGGACTTTTGAGCTTATCAATCTCAAAGGCTCTCGACTAATGATCGACTTTTTGTGATGCTCCCTTTCTTATAGAAACAAGGACAGATAAAGTGTAGAAGCTTTAAGTGGCCCTAAAGAATCTCTTAGACTGTGGCGGACGCCAAGAACTAGCAATGCATAACTTTTGTTTGCTTACCTTAATGGACTACACCCAAATTTATATTATTGTATATATATGTATTCTAAAACTGAAAACTTTTTAACTATAAATATATTATTTAACACAGAAAATTGGTTGACATATATTTTTTTAAATTAGGCAACTGTGTTTAGCAACATGAAGTGGTGATAAAATTGTGTCCAGTGGTGATAAAATTTATTTCTAAATATTAATTTTTTCTTGACGGGTGCTTAAAAAATGAAGATATTTTTTAGATTTATGTGATCTACAATTAGTTTTTGTATAAGATTCTACTCATTAGGTGTAGCAAGTGCCTTGAAATATGATGATCTTATACTTGGCAGATATTGATGAGGGAATGATTGCATAAAGATACATTTGTTGATGTAGCTAAGTTTGTGAATTACGGCAATAGAGAGCTTTAAGTGGAAGTAAGCAGCAAATTCTCTCCTAATTCTGAACTTGTTATTTCATTGGGTACAACATAATTATTAGCTAGAACAGAATTATCTATACTTAATTCACGTGCACAAAGCTAAGGATTCCCCATTTAATGCACTAAAGCTATCCAGTTTATCATAGAGGCAAACAGTTAAGTACCTGTAGATGTAGCCTAAGCAATAAACCACATAAATACAAACTTTGACACAATTTTATTTATATGCTTAATAAAATAGTCAAAAACTATATTTCCAATTAAGGAGTGAATACAACTAAAAAAAATTAAAATCTGTTGTTTGTAACAGCCTTGATAAACCATTCTGACTGCCATCAGCTGAGAAAGGCACAGCAGGCACCTAAGTTTTCCAGTGTCTGATACCCTTTGACCTTGAGGAAGGAAGCAATCCTGAATAGATTTCTTTGGAATAAGTTTTGTTATAGATATAAGGCAACTTATCTCAGCTTAGCTTTTGTTTTCAGACATCAATGGAGCTGATCTTATACTTTAACTGCCTTGTGCACCCACAAGTTAGTATTTATTCAACAAAAGTTAAAGCACAAAACTAAAAATAATCAGTAGTCAATCGGTTAAGGTACAATATACTCAGACTTTCAAATTTACTGTTGTTCAGTCCAATATTCTGATGAAAATTGAGAGTTCTATATAAAGGCATGAACTGACAAAAAATTATTATATGTCTCCAACCAATTTGGATTATTCATGTTGCCAAAGTTGTTAGATACTCTCGACCAATATGATTCTAATAAAATAAAATAATATAGAGAGACTCTATAATAATTATAGTAAGCATACTTACGATCGTTATCAATAATTCTGCAAACTGTGAGATTATGCACTCGGTTATTCAATAATCCTGGGTTAGTAGCATTAACTACTTCCAACAGAACAATAAATAACTGCTCCTCATTTTCATTAATTTCATCGTCCACAACCGAAATGAAAGCATTAACATCAGCAACTGTATCTCTATACTCATCAGCAGGAAATAACACATTGAAAGCAGTGGTGTTGAAATCTGCTTCCACTGTAAATTAGAAATTACACACGTCATGACATGGCCTTAAATAGTCATTTAAAATAAGTATTTTCTTTTCTAGATGAATTACTCCATATAGCTCAAAAGTCAGATGTGCTGATGAAGCGTCCACTTTCAAGTAGTAGTTCACAATGGTGTGTAAATAATATATAATCCTTATAGTGATGCCTTATGGCTTCATTGTGTGTGTTAATAGTTATGCCTTATAGGTTAAAATCTTTACCTGATAACAATATTCCATTTTATAATTTTGTTAACCTAAAAATTATTGTCAAGATAAATACAAGCTATGTCACAAAATAGAGGAGTGAATTAGCCTATAGACTGCAATCTACCTCCTATTTATTTTACTAATCTCTACTTGATATATGTATCTTGATATTTTAAAAGCTGCCAATTAATCTTCAAAGTTCTAGTGTGATAGGCACTGAATATGTCTCGAAGTTACACCAT
The DNA here is from genome assembly GCA_028752905.1 of Cladorhizidae sp. MBARI D1340-BT2. Taxonomy (NCBI): domain Eukaryota; kingdom Metazoa; phylum Porifera; class Demospongiae; order Poecilosclerida; family Cladorhizidae; species Cladorhizidae sp. MBARI D1340-BT2. The sequence goes on along the minus strand of JAQNBH010000010.1, from coordinate 33,332,022 downwards.
GGAGTGAAAGCTAGCTATATGGCTTCTTACTTTGGTGGGCTTTTTGAGTACTTTCAGTGCCAGTGATACAATGATATGAAGATTTACAAATCTTGCTTTTCAGAACTGCATAGTTTTCAAAATAAGAGCGGATTTGGATACAATGATTTATGCTTTCTTGAATCTAAATGATGTTACTTCCAATGAAATAAAAATTCTCACACAAGTAGTAAACAGCTCATACACATGACCATGATACCTAATGTCCAATAGTAATATCTTAATCTTACCCGCTTGAACTGGAAAATCAGGATTTTGAACTTGTGCTTCAGCAGGAACATTGAGTGATCTTCCTAATGCAGCAGCAACTGTCAGCGGAGATACTCTGAAAGTGACTGGATTAGCTAACCGCATATTTTGCATCTTGGTGATTTTTACTGGCATCATTGCATTGGGTCTCTCACTCTCCCTGTATCCATTGCTGGAGGAGAGTCTGAACAATGGAACTGTTTCATGAAATAGAAGTGAACAAGTTCAATATAAATAGCAGTCAAAATGGGTTGAAATATGTACTCAATTATTATGTTTGTTGATTTTAACTCATTAGGGATAATTAAAACAAATAACATAATGTATGCAATTCTTTTTAAAGTCATAATCAAGTATAAAGATGCCTTCTTCATTGCTTAAACCTTCCTTTCAAGTGAGCTCTGTTGATATGTTAGCTAGTTTAGTATGTCCTCTATCTTGCCACCATGGCCAAAGACTGTTCCAGATATTTGGCTTTAACGTATTAGGACCGCAATAATCATGTGAGAGGCGATAAAATTGTCTCAAAGTCCATGCATGGCATAGTGTAATCATAGCTAGCTATTTAGGTTCTTACTTTTGGGAAGCTTTGGGGATTTTTCAAAGACACTGATGGGGACATTTATGAATCTTGATGCTCCAGGAACTGCATTGATTTCTAATAGAGCAGACGTGGTTACAAATTATTAGAAAACAACTCGAATTAGAGTTAAACAAATGAGTTCTAGTATATACAATTTAGTAAATCCTACCAAGTTGTTTTGGCTCTGCTATTGTTTGGAACACTTGAGACTCACATCTACTGTAGACTCTAAAGAGGTTTAAAAGTATATAGTTAGCTGATTGAGACTAAGTATGATATAAGATACCCTGAGAGACTCACACTAATTTTTTTAGTGTTCTTGATGTTATAGTGTATAATAAGGTCCAAATTGGTAAAGTAGAGTAAGTTTGGTAAAATAAATGTCTTTACCCAAAGTGTTAACTCACTATCATCATCCAATATTTTCCCCAGTAAAATAGGACTTGTTGTATACCCAGCGAAGTTGTAGCCAGAAGTTTCCAGAGTAAGAACAAATGTTTCATCTACTTCTTGTGCTATTGAATCCTTGTTAAATGTGAAGTAAACAGCTTGAGGGTCTTGACTGGGACACAGAGTCAACATCGTAGTATGCAGATCCACGTCACCATCACCTAAAAATGGTACATGAAGGTTTAGTTTAATCAAAAGTTGTTACTTATGATACTAAAATTGTGAATCAGCTCAATCATGAGTTATTTCTTATTTATTTTCCCATCATTTGAACAACACCTTCATTTATCAGGAAAAAAACAGAACAATAACATTAACAATAGTAATAGCAACAACAACAACTACAGCAGCAACAAGATGGTTGCTAAGCATGATCCTAGCAACATTCACTGTAACAGAGAGGGAGTGTAATTATTTTTGTCTATATTGTACACACACACTGTTACCACTAACTTATGGCCTAAAAAAAAAAAAATATTTTTTTTTGGGTAGATCTGCTAAACTACAAAATTAAGTATATAGTAATAAACTGAATACCAGAAATATCAAGTTTTTCTGGAGATTTAGGAAAAAAATACTTTACTTTTCTAGCTATATACCAGAATAATATCAAGATTCTTATCAGGATTATTGTTCATGTACAATAACAGTAAACCTACCAGCCGTCAGCCTCTGAAGGGTAACCTTTGCAAAAACAAAATTGGGACAAAGTCCAGATATAACTCCAACTTGAACAAAATGAGGCTGTTCACGTTCCTTGCCAGAGTATGTCCTGTTAAAGAATCCAAGTTCTACAAAACATATAGCAGAATTAAAACAAACATTACCATAACAAAATTGTTCATAGGAAAATATTACCTAATTCATGATGAATTATGTTTATTTATTAAAGTGGAGTGCATTAATAGAGGAGTATGTAATTTTAACTTGCAGGCTCAGAGTAAATTATTCCTGAAAAAGGCTAGAGCATCTAAAATAAAAATCACCTTCTCAATATAATCAACTGCAGATTTTATTCACTTAATGTTTCGACTAGATGCTCTAGGCTTCATCAGGAATAATGGCTTCCGTGAGCCAGTTATATACCAGTAGCTATACCTAGTTGAAACACCGAGAGCATATAATTATTCTCAAAGAACTCTGAGTTGACATAATAACAACAGCCTGAACTTGAAAACCATGACTATCATAATTTTTCTGTATTTTGCTAATTAGATATTTATATATATTTTTTTATTGGTCATACCTTGTTATTATTTTTAGTTTTATTTATCAATCTTTGTTATTATCTTTCTCTGTTTTAATTTTTAGTTGTAGTTTTTTTTAGCTGTTATTATTTTTAGTAGTTTATTTATCATTCTTATAATTATTATAACATTAATCAATAAATAGAGTGGTCCAAGAAAGGAGCCAAAAATAAATAAAAATAATAACCAATTATAATCACTAAACCAGAGGAGAGTCACTCTGAAGAGAACAGGTCCCCAAAACTGTGCTGTGTTACCATGCTGCAATGGCATCAGATGGCCTCTGCAGCAAGAAATGGTGCGAAAGATGTTCTCCTGTCTTCTCCTGAACTCGGTTTCTTTGTTATTATTTTTAGTTATAGATTTATTATTATTTGTATTGTTTTATTTTATCATTCCCAGTTAAATGTGTTGTGAGTAGTATTAGTAGTATCAGGTTAAATTAAGTTCATTATAATATAGCGTGGTTTTTCTTTCTTTATTTTATTTGCTTTTCACATTGTTAGTATGGTTTATTTTTATTTTTAAAATTTTTATTAGCTGTTATTGTGTTGTTGTTATTATTACTATAATTGTGTTTATTGAATTTTTTTATATATATTATTATTTTTGCCACATCCAATTCAATTCCTGGACGTGTGTGCCTTGGGTGTGGTTAGCAACACATTGTGGATAGCTAGATACTGGTAGTATATATCGACCTCATATGAGTGTTACCATCTTATGTAGGCTATACCATCTAGCTGAAACATTGATTGAAGATGTTGAAAGTAATTCTATCGACACAACTAAGAGTTTGTTGCAAGTTTAGAATGTTAAAAAGGAATTACTTGACAATGTCCCACCATTTTGAAATGCAACCCAATATACAGAGAGCTACTCCACTAACCAGTTCTTATTTATTTCATAACATTCATTTTTATATTTCCTTCCCTTGTTAAGACAATGTCCAGTTAATTAGACACGCGAGTGTGGGTAGCAGGTGATTTGAATGTAAACCAACAATATTTTAATTTATAGTTGGCTTTCAATTATTTTCATCAGTGAAAAAGTAAAATGGAAGAAGACTGCTCTGGGGTGAAGCTAAAATATGACAAACTACAAATAACTTTATACACACCGTCCATATGGAAACGTAACCTTAACCACAACCTAACCACACCTTCTTAGAACTTACCTAATGGACAGTCATTGATAGCTTCATAACCAGGAAAAGTATATGCTATGCCAGGTGGATCAATGCGATGGTCACAACAATCATTGATGGTGGAGTTTACAGGAGAACTTTGCATATGATTATAGCATTGCACTAGAAGTGTGGGCTCTGCAATTTCTGCAAATAGAAATACACATAACATCAATATACTGTAGAAATTTAATATGCTACAAATTTAAGGAAGGGGGCAGGGTGGATGAAAAATGATTGTGATTGGAAATAACTAATTAATGGAGATAATAAAGAGGCCAAATAGAAACACTCTACTAATGCTATGTAGCTACTGTAGGGAAAGAGTACAGCGACAATTGCACATATCTGATTAGCTTAATAGTTAAGCAGATGGCTTATAAAATAAATATAAATTCACAATCTAGAATTAACTTCAGTAATACAGCAGTGAGAACCAGCCCAGACTACCAAACCACTGAGAGAAATATGATTATTGAATAACAAAGCCTAAACCAGTAAGAGCAAAGATGAATGTGTCATCTTCACCTACTGTACAACACTAGAAATCGCCATTTTTTCTTTCTTTCTTTAAGTTCCACATAATAAATTATACTGGTATATTTATTGTTCTATATTTTATGTATTATACACATTCTACTGTTTGTGTAAAATGTATCTAACTAGGTTTACAGGTTTATATTATTTAGTGCTCCAAATGTGTATAGTGCACAAGAAACAGATTAACATAACAGATTTAGTGGAAATATGTGTATACATCAATCATGTCCTGTTCATAAGTTGTTTGCTGAATTCCCTCTGTAATGTAGTCGCTTTAACTATAACAAATAAATATAACAATTTTAGAACCATTTCTTTCAAAATCCATATATTTTACCACTCAAAAAACTAGAGTATCACCCTGTTGTAGGTGCATCCAAATTTCTTTTTACATTTTTAATAAAATTTGGACATGCTACTGGAGTTAGAGTATATAATTTGCTTGACTGTGGCATAGTTATTGAGTGTATATGGAATAATGTCAAATTCCTTTAAGAAGGTGAAAAATGATCAGTAAGGCCATGAAATATTAGAGAGATTCCACAGTCATCATGGTGATTATCTAGTGTCAACCAATTCTAGTTTCAATACAAATTAGGAATGCTGCTTAAGGGAAGCTATTGCATTATAATTATAAACCAAAAATAATTGCTTATTTACCATTATCATCCAGAATTCTTATCTCAGTGACATTCGGAAAAGCAATAACTCCTGTTTGTGTTGTCTTCAATAGCACAGTAAATGACTCAACACCTTCCAAATCATGATCATTTGTGATGCTAATATTAGTACATTTTGTACGAGTTTCGAGGAGTTTTCCAGGGCCAGAAGGAAACACAAAACCACCTTGTGCCACTGTAAAGTCATCACCATCTGAAGATACAATAATAACGTAAAACTAATATACCAGTTAGACAAACAAACAAACAAAAACAAATCTATTGTTCCAAAAAGGACACTCTGGAGGAGATAATGTAATCCATAGAAATGTGGGAAGGAAAATATGCTCTTCCCTTTTCCCTAAATCCCCCGCCTCCCTTCACTCTCTAATTAACATTAAAAAGAAACAAACACGCAAAAAAACAAAAATTGTTGCTCTGCCTCCCTCAATACCTAAAAATTATTCAAAATAATATGTTAAATGGTCAAAATAGAGTTTGCCCACTCTCACACTCTCTTTTTCTCTCTACACACCTTATCTCTTCATCCAAACATTAAACGAGGGCAAATACAACTGCAGGGTATGGAACCAATCTGGCTTAGAATAGGTATGGTGCACATTCAGCTGACTGCAGTGTGCACCACTAAACAGATGCAAGAAATTGGTTTCAAGATCTTCTATGACATCATTGTCATCGATACCGGAGAAATGGTTCATTAGAATCCTTTCCAGCTAGAAAGTAACTTATGCAATTTATGGTAATGCTTCATCTTTCGCTTCTCATGTCTTTAGGCGGTTTAATGTCACCATCTTCATTGCCATCTGGCACGATAACACCGCGGTGAGCTTGGATTCCAATTTATATCATGCACGAGTGTTGCATACCATGCTGTGAACACAATTAGTGGCAGATTACTACATATTTGTAAGTCAGAGTGCATTATAAATTTAAGGATGTGAGCACACATACATTGATTGCATGTAAAATATATTTCTACATTGCACTTTGCATTCATGGTATTCATGTTTGAGTGATCTACAAACAAACCTACGTACATGTTTACTCATTCTACCTACACTCTGGTGAGTATGAGTATAAGTTGGTGCATAGTAGCGATCTGTATTACCTGCACTTCCTGTGATTGTGTTATACAACACATTTAGAGATAGATCAAGTTGCTGCCCCAGGGCAGGGTTGGTGACAGTTACACATATTTCCTGAACTCCTGCAGACTCATCTACTGAATACTGTGTCCTCTCAAATCCAACAATTACAGCTGTAAGGAAATAAAGAAGTAGTAGTATATAGCAGTAGTAGTAAATTAATGGTGGGAGTGCAGTAGAACTCAAATGTCATCCAAAATAACAAAGCTTGTACCACAACATTGACAGGACCCTTAATAGGCAATACATTATTCATTACATTAATAGGTTAAGGGGCTTGTAAATGTGTTTAGTAATACATTGGTAAATTCTTGTTTCATTTCATTCTTTTTTTTACAATAAATCAATTGTTTAATTTTGGTCTTGTTGTAATATTATCATACAGTAACTAAAGCTGAGATGTGGTTAATCCCTCCTCTCCATAGAACAAAGGCATCTTTTTCCATGTTGGCAAGACCAATACATGATATAAAATAATACTATAAAGTATAGCAACAGTATAGAGGTGAGTAGTATTAGTAGTAGAAGTAATAGTGGCAGTAGGTGGTAGTACACACACCACAATAGTACTTACGATCATTATCCTTTATGACAATTGTTGTAGAACGGAAGATGGTAGACATGGAATTCGGTGTCGTGTAAGTAGAAGAATTTTTAAGTTGTGAGGAAATGGCAAGAAATCCTTCATTTCCTTCAGCAGTTTGATCAGGTTGCAGGAAAAATTGAAATCTCAACCTTTTCTCATGAGGATGAAATGGGAGTATTACATACCCACTGTCAGTCGATCCTGGTATTCTGTAATCACTACCTAGTGTGGCACGACTTACACCTGCTTCAGTTGGATTAATGGTTTGAACCTCAACTATAAATGTCTGCTCAGATATACGATTATTTTCCTTCGCCATGGTTACTTCCTGGTGAAAACTAAATCGTTCTGTTTCGATGAATGTGTAAGATGGTTGTAGGAATCCAATGGTAATAGCTATAATCAATCAGAGATAAAAAGAAAAGTAATCATTAGAATGTCAAAAATTTAGGTAGCATATATTGTGTAGTTACTAATTCTTGAACTCTAGCTCAGTACATGCATATTCCATATTCCTCAAGCCTGTCTCTAAACAACTACAACATTTTTAAATATAACCAGGCTCTTATACAACTGCAAATCTGTACCACTATAAAGTCTTGCATTTTTTCTGTATAAGCATATAGAAAGTGTACACTCCTTACATAATTTTAAACACTTAACTTCATCATTAAAATTTACTATCATGTAGCGTGGTGCAATTAGTTTCAGGTGACAGTCTGCTTTAGTGTGGGAGAGGCAAAAATTGGTGAAACTTGCAGCTGGGAAATGAATAGCTTCAACTACACGGTAAAGCATCATCTTCGCTAGCAGGTTATATAGTCTGCCATACTTTCGTGTTCATGTGTACTTTAATCCTATCAATCTCAAATGATATCAACAAGGTCTAGCTAATGATTGACTTTTTATGATGCTCTTTCTCTTATAGAACAAGGACAGGCTTTACCCTCCCCTAAAGAAGCTCTTAGACTGTGGGTGATGCCAAGCACTAGCAATGCATAACTTTTGTTTGCTTACCTCAATAGAGCTGATGAATTTACCAAATATTTCAGTTTATTGTATATATTCTAGGCAATCCATTAAAAAGAATTAAAGCTTAAATATTATTCATATAAAAACATATAATAATATAGCTAACTTGTCAGTCATCGACAAGATTATGCTGATTACACTACAAAGACACTAAAATATGATATTGTGCTTGGCAGACATTCATGAGGGAAGAGTGGCATGAAGATCCATTTGCAGATTGATGTACTCAATCAACATTTTCAACAATAGAGCACCAAATTCTTTCCAAAGGGAAGTGTATCTCTAAGTGATCAGCTATAAAAATTCTCCAAAACCAAAGAGTGCCTGTAGCGATTGGATGTATAACAGAAACACATAACCATGTTATTGTTTCTATCAAATTAGCTACCACATGCAAGGGAAATTGGAGGCTGATAAACTTTTTTTTTTACAGAAAAACAAGAATAGGTGTCAAATGTTGATGTGTAACTTCTGAATGGTACAAACATATAAAATAAGTGCCACTCATAACGTGTTTGTGTTGTTCTGTTACACTTCTAGAAATAATTCTTGGGCAGTTGATAGTAGTTGGTTACCTAATACTGAGCAGCTAGATCATCTTACCTTCTGTGATAGCTCTGATTGGGTTGTAGAAATGTTTAGGCTATTGGATATGCACTGGAATATGCTTTCACTTAATTATATAACCACATGACAATGTGGAATAGTGATGAGTTGATATATAGGTTGAAGGACAGATATAATTATACCAAGAGCAATTATATCATATAGAGTAATAGTAATAGCTAGCATTCTAGCATTCTCTAGAGCAAGCTAGGTAGCTAGCGACCATGATTTGTCATGAAAGACAAAGTATCTTGGGACCCCATTTAGGGCTTCTGAGGAGCTCTATATAGAGGGAAAATTAGGGCACCAAACTGATAAGAAATTGTAGCACCTCTCCAGCATTACGCATGTGGTCAAAGCTGTTAGATAGTGTCACATAAAGCATTGAATATGGTTGTTTGACCCCTATGTAGACATGTATTAAAATTTAAAAATGTCGAGAGAAAGAATATTTATAGAAGGCGTACTTACGATCATTATCAATAATTCTGCAGACTGTGAGATTACGTACTCTGTTATTCAATAATCTTGGGTTAGTAGCGTCAACTACTTCCAACAGAACAATAAACAACTATTCCTCATTTTCGTTAATTTCGTCGTCCACGACATGAATGAAAGCATCAACATCAGCAACTGTATCTCGATGCTCATCAGCAGGAAATATCACGTTGAAAGCAGTGGCATTTAAATCTGCTTCAACTGTAAATTAGAAATTGCACACATGACATGACATGCCCTTCGGTGGTAAATTAAAACAAGTATTTTCTCTTCTAGATTAATTTCTCCTTATTTAGGCTAAGGAAAATTGGTTACAAAAGTTGCACATGCTTGATGTAGCATCCTATTTTATGCAATAGTAGTCAATGGTGCATGCATAATAATTTGCTAGCACTAATTATGATGCCTCATGGTAGGAAAACTACTAATGGTGTGCACATAATCTTGCTGGGACTAATGGTGATGCCTCATGGCAGGAAATCATCATAATTATGGTGTGGCACATAATAATTTTGCTAGCAGTAATGGTGATGCTTCATGGCAGGAAATCTTCATATGGTGTGCACATAATAATCTTTCTTGCAATAAGAGTTATGCTTAATGGCAGAAAATCTTCAGATGGCATGCACATAATAGTCTTGCTTGCACTAGGGTTGCCTTATGGCAGGAAATCTTCGTATGGTTTGTTAATAATAGCACTAATACTGATGATTCCTTACGGCAGGAAATCTTCATACGGTGTGCACATAACAATCTTGCCAGCAGTAATAGTCATGCCTTATGTTGGCAGAAAATCTCCATATAGTGATGCTTTGCTAGCACTAATAGTGATGCCTTATGTCAGGAAGTCTTCTCTGGTGACAATATTTCATTTAATAATTCTGTCTAATTGTCAATTAAGCTTGACAAATTAAAAGCCATGTCCACAGCATAGTCTACACCTATTTACCGGAAGTTTTCCAATTCTAGTGGATATATACCTGGTGAAGAACCATAACAGCTTCTGACTGAACAGCTAAATTCTTTCTTGAATCTAAATAATCTTACATCCTACTGAAAAAATTCACATCAGTAGTCATAAACATGACCAGATAAAATTAATAGTGACCAATAACAATAACTTAATCTTACCAGCTTGAACTGGAGAATCAGGGTTTGTCAATCGTGCTTCAGCAGGGACATCGAGTGATTTTTGAAGAGCAGCAGCAACAGTCATTGGAGATATCCTGAAGGTGACTGAATTAGCTAACTTCACATTCTGCATCTTGGTGATTTTCACTGGCATCATTGCGTTGGGTCTCTCATTCTCCCTGTAACCATTGCTGGAGGACAGTCTGAACAATGGAACTGTTTCATGAAATAGAAATGAATAAGATCAATATAAATAGCGAAATAGCAGTATAAAGTGTTAAAATATGTATTCCTATTTCTCAAATTGTTTGTTTGTTTGTTCATCAGCTGGAAATTAAAATTTATAATGCAATACAAGCACGTGCTTCAATTCATTAAGTCATGTAATGTGGTATCAGGGTTCCTTATTCCTTCATTTCTTAAACACCTGAAGAACTTTATAGTTCCTGAAATGGTAAGATTTATGTGTCCTCATGATCAGCTTTAAAATAACACAAAAAGCTTCCAAAAGATGAGTAGGGATAGAGATAGCTATGATATACCATGGAAAGACTTTGAGACAAACTCACTGCCTGCTAAACTAGAGCTACGAAGATCTTGATTACTACTAGTTAAACCATACAGTCATTGAACTAAACAGTAGCAAATTAAAGAGAAAGAAGTATTCCTATTTATCTATTTACTTTATTGTTGCTAAACTAGCCAACATATCAACAGTGCCTATGTGATGGAGATGGATACAGCCTTCTTAGAAAATAGCATGCGAGTTCTTCTTGGACATATAGTGTTTTGATAATCTCCATCAAGCTGTATTCGATGTGCCTACTATCATCTGGAAATTGAGACTCACATGTGTACACATATCTGCTGTCAGCCCTAGAGAGCGTAAAAGTTATATAGTTAGCTAAAAGAGACTATTTATGATGCAAGATATTTGACTCACATAAAATTTGTTACTAATATTTGTGTTATGGAATATTATATCAATAAAGTTGTTTAATTTGTGAGACCTTTAACAGTAGAGAAATTATCATCTTGTAGTGCAAATATACAAAATTTAAGCTGGTTGAAAATATATGAATTCTCTTTACCCTTAACTCACTGTCTTTATCAATTATTGTTCCCTGTAGCACAAGCCTGGTGGTATATCCAGCCAAGTTCCTAGTGTTTGCAATAGTAAGAGTGAATGTTTCATCTACTTCTTGAGCTATTGAATCTTTGTTAAGGGAGAACGAAACAAGCTGATGGTCTTGACTTGGTGGCAGAATCAAGCTCATAGTATGCAGATCCACATCACCACCCCCTACAAGTAATAGGTTAAAATTGGTGTGGTGAAATCAAAGGGTATGGCTCAATCACATTCAATTTAAGAATCAGCTAAATCACAAATTATTTATTATGATAAGAACCCATGCTTGCCCCTCTATTTGAAGACCTGAAAAAAGAACATGACAACAAGAAAAATGACAACAACAGCAACAACAACAAGGTCCAATTGTATTACAATTCATGCACCATTTGTAAGCATGATGCTAGCCCTATTCACAAGGAGTGATGTGTTTGTATTATAGTAAGACATACACTCACATAATATATCTAAAATATATGGCATAACACAAACTATATAGCACTCCTATTAAACTTGTAGCATAAATAGCTTGAACTACATAAAAGTCTCATGCCAAAAACTGACCATCGGAAATCGATATTGAATATTTAGTACATATTTAAAAAAAGCATATGCCATTGTTCTAGCTACTAAGGTTAATCAATAGTGTTCAAATAACAGTAATCCTACCAGCTGTGATCCCTTGCAAGGTAATTGTTGCAATAATCAAACCAGGACTAGGTCCAGATATACTTCCAACTTGTACAAAATATGGTTGTCCACGTTCCATGGCAGAGAATGTTGTGTTAAAGAATCCAAATTCTATACAAAAAACAAACAAATATATAGCAAGTGGTGCATTCCAAATCTATAACAATACTATAGCAAATTTGTTATTTAGAAAACTGCACAGAAATTGCCTCATTCTTGCCCAAGTATGTTTGTTTATTTAATAGGATTAGTAATTTATAATTACAGGTTCATGCTGTTTTACATTTAAGGTATATAACTATGGGTAGTCCTTGTAGTTCAACATAAGTGTGAAGAATATCAATGACCAGAGCTTATGATAGCATGTGCAGTAATAGGTAATGATCTTCATTGTAAAATATGCCTGTCATAGGTGAATATACAATGACAAATAGTACCTATACACTATAAACTCTGGTCGTTAAGCCTCTTGGTATTTAATGCAAATAAAGTTTTTAAGCGCCCATTTTCTTGCCGTTACAAACAGGAATTTCACTCTGTGATGTCGTAATAATGATTATATGCACACTGCCTAGGAAAGACAAAACATTAAAAATGTTCTGCAAGAATTTTCTTTACAAATTTATATAAGACCAGATAGCATGACCTGCTGGTGTACTCCAATATAATCAACTCCATAATTATTCAGAGCTGTGAAATTGCATGGCACATAACATCCATGCTCAAGATGCATTTGTCAGTGTACCAAGACCAAACCTTGCTGCACCTTGGACCTCAAGAATGTACAGGAATGTTTGGTATGCACTTTGTGTATATATAATATATAATATACTTTGGTTGCACACGTGGACAATTTGTTTATTTGAAAAGAGAAATGCTAAACCTTCAAAGGTACCTACATTGTACATAAAGTTATTGATTGATACTGCACTGCACTAACTAATGTTAATGTGTGTGCAGACCTAAGATAAGGTGCTGTAGCTGTTCTGTATTGCAAACTTTAAAAATATCTAAATCATTGCAATATTTCGTCAGGAAATTTGAAATCATAGATACCTAATTTGAACTAATTCAAGGTTAGATAAGGGAAGTGATACTGAAAGAAGGAAATAAGCAAAGTGAACCATGTCATGGACACTGACTTTCCTCAAGGATCTAAGCCACATGATTTGACAACACATTCGGTAGGAAAACTCCCTATCAGCATAGCTTAGCTTAAAGTGAAGAAATCAGCTTATGTCATTGGGTGACTTCTGTGTATTATAATGTTTTTTTGTTTTGTTATCTGTAACATTTTAACATTATGATTAATTTAGTTATTTTATTATTATCATTTTGTACGAGTGCTTTTTTACATTGCTAAGGATTTAAGGCATGTTCGAAATGCTAAAAATGACAATTTAGGCACAAATATAGAGAGTCAGTGCTATTGCACCATCTAAAATAATTCCCAGTTGCTGTTTCTTAACCATTGTTCTCTTCTTTCTTCAATCCTCTTCCCTTGTGATGTTCTAATACTAAAACATACTGTGAGTAGCAAGTGATTTAATATGTGGTATATACTACTGTTTTATTTTCCATGGCTTTAATTAATTCCATCAGTGAGAAAATAAAAAGTAAGCATGTTAAAAGCTTCTTATAAAAGAGACAAATCATAAGTCAACTAACATTATACACCCTGCCCTCTAACCCGAACCACACCTGCTCAACTCTTACCGAATGGGCAGCTATTGCAACTGGAAAATCCAGGAATAAGATATGATAGACCAGGTGGATCAATGCGGTGGTTCACAACAATCATTTATGGTGGCCATCACAGAAGAATCATCCACACAATTTGCATGATTATAGCATGCCACAAGATTCTGTGACTCCACAAACACTGCAAATAAAATTACAACAAATATCATTATGTGCAAATTAAAAATACATATTTAAGGGGAGAGGAGCCAGATAAATAGTATTTGAAATGCAAAGTCAGCATCATTTCCTGACAGTTATTAATCATGCAGCCCATTCTCACTTTCCCAAGCAGCCAGTTTTCTTTCATCTAGCTTTAAACCTGCTACTGTTTTCTAAATCTTTCTCTTCACTATGACAACAATTCTTGTGGGACCACTTTATTAAGGAAGATGACCTTTTCATAGATTTTACAGATGAACTATATAATCCCAGTGCAGCAATACCAAAATTTCCATCCAACTCCCACTGAGGGCTAGCTTTGCTTGTTAATATAATTAATGCAGGCCATTGAGAGACAATGTAGAAGGAATGTGAAAAAATCCTTTACGCCAGATTGTGCTAACCCTAACATAGCTGAAGCCCTAGCACAGTATACTAATCTATACATTATTCATGTTTGTCATATTGTGATGCTTGAATATTTATAAGTGAAGCACTAATAATTGCATCTATTCCTTACAGATTCTGAACTTTCAAAGTTGATGTGAGAGCCAAATCAGATATTTCATAATTAACTACTCTTTTGTCGATAATACTTTTTACTATAATAACTAAGGCAAGTGATCCATTCATAATTGTTATGGGTAGATGCATGGTCAATGCATAGATACAATATATACCTATATGCCATGTGCAGCAATATCAAGTTTTCTATCCAACTCCCAATGAGGGCTTTCTTTGCTCGCAAATGAATCCAAGGCATTGAGTGGCAAGCTAAGGTGTGATGGTGAGGAGCAAGAAAATAATAAAGGAAAAAATATTTGGTAATGCTTGGATTATGATTTAGGGAAGTTGCTATAACAATAAAATATTCTGAACTGGTGCAAGGTTGAGGTGAGAGAGACACTATTCTCCAGATTCACTCTGTCAATCATTTCCAGTTTGGTGAAACCATTTTATTTAAAGTGGAAGATGAATTGAGTAGCTATGTCAAAATCAAACTCCAATATCCTTTACTATCATCAATTAAGCATGCAACTCGTCTGTTGCAGCCAGATATGTTTCCTCTGTCTTTGAATATTTTGTAGCTTCTTGATCTTTCTATTCACTATGACAACCATTCCTGGTCTACATAAGGTCACAATATTTAAGGCAGGTGATCTTTTCATATTTTTATGGGTGAATACTAAAGTAAATTCATAGATTAATAGTGTATAGATATGCCATCTATCACAAATCATTCAACTCTCCACTGAGGGCTTGCCAATTATTGTGTTTCTGGGTAGTGTAAAGACAGAAAGAGACAAGATGGACAAATCTGCCAGATACTTAGTAGCTAATGAACACAAGGAAATGAGTGGGAGAGAAAATGTAATGAGCAGAGATAATTTGTAATTCTAGTATTGTTAAATTGAATTCCCCCTAGGCATTGGAAAGGCTAGATAGGCCCATGTAATAAAGTAAGATACCAGGTGAGGCCCCATATGGTTCTGGGAGATTTTTTTAAAAAGTGTATCGAATCCTGTTGAAGTCTGTCGAAGAAAAAATGTTCGGAACGGCTAAAGTGTAGACCTTTACCCACTTCTGTCTAAACATAGAGGAACTGTTATTCGATCACGAGTATCACTATCATTTATATATTTCATTTGCCTTGTATTAACTTGTATGTAATCATTTCATCATTAATTTATGATTATTACTATATTTTATTGTTGGCTTTGAAAAATTTGGTTCCTTCCATATTTTCCATCAGCATTCTCTCCCCCCCACCCCCCCACCCCCCACCCCTCCCCCCCCACACACTCACACAGTTTCATGAGCTAGGTCAACCCAACCGCAACACAAGAATTACTTCCTCTGTAATGATAGGAAAGGATGCAAGGATCCTGTTAGTTGATATATCTGCATTATCCACATTATACCAGTATGATAGTGTAATAGAATAGCTCAGAGTATAATAGTAACAGAGCTGGGGCGAAGCAAACATTCTACAACAAATGTGAAGCAAACATTTTCTATAATTATTTGCTTCAGTCTACTTCATTCTGCTGTAAAAATCTCAATATAATTTGGCTATGCTAAATCACATATTTTTCCTAGCTGTCTCATTGTGCCACCAATTTGTGTCATTAGAAAGTTAGATAGTGTTTATACTTACCAGAGATAGACAGAAGAAACCCAATGACCAGTAGAAAGTAAGCCATATTGAAACTTCTTCCAGCAGATTCGAGAAGGGACCAAGACCACAAGGTAGGCTGGACTGCCGGACCAAAGTTTGAATACTAACCTCCCAGTTATCAAGCAACTTTCTAATCTTTGCTCAGAGTACTCTCAGACTCTTCTCCAGCCAGCTGTCATATTTCAAAATTCAAAGCATGCCCCCACATTTTTTGCGAGTGCTATTTTAGTATTATAGCGAGCGGAATGGCCACGAGTGACTTGAGTAGTAAAATTCCTGACCAATTCCAGCCTAATAGGCTCTACAAGTTTCCAAAATGGAAATTTGGAAAAGGCAAAGAGAGTTAATCTATTTAAAACTGAGCTGAGCGCTATAATTATAGGTTTATCTGTACTGCATCACAGGCTTTAGTGGCAAAGCATTCTTTTAAATCTACATGCCAACCATCCATGGTCTAGGACAGTCCTGAGATTTTTTTGCATTTTTCACAATTTAGACTAGGAGTCCAGTTCTATAAGCTTATTCAGGCATTGCCAATCATTTGGCATCTAGTGATGCCAGCCACCTTGTTCATGTGGTAACTGACACTGTATTATGTTACTGTAGCATTAAAATTCACAGTGCCAGAAAAATTATGAGGCTCAACCACCAGTGAGCCACCAGAAATAAAGGCAAAATAAAGTTTGCATTATCAGGACAATGTATTTATGATCCATTTCAAAGTACATAACTAGTTTAACTTATTTTAACTGAGCTGTACACTAGAGCCATGTTTGCACAAGGATCATCCAACTTTGTTTAGACTTAACCAAGTTACATAGTAATACAATAATCCAGATTAAAAACACCAGGCTAACCTATAAAAATAGGTGGAGTACAATCCTTTAAAGATCTTGACTAAATAGCTACAGTGCAAGATGAAGTGCATAGGAAGGAACCACTAATGTACATAATGGCCAGGGAATGTAAAAAACACCGTCAGTTGTCCAGGTATTTGACAAAGCCAGGTTGGCATGGATGCCAAGATTCTGAGATGATCCATTTTTATAACATTTTTCGGAATCGAAAATTTGAGAATGGAACAGGAGAATCTCATCAGTACACTGCAGTTGAAGATTATTATCGTTGCTTTTACTTTGAAGCAATAGACTTAGCCATGTCAGCAATTCAAGATCACCTTGATCAGCCAGGATATGCTGTTTACCAAAATCTTGAAGAATTGCTTGTAAAAGCTGCCAATAAAAAGGATTATACTGCTGAGTTAAGTAAGTGTTTCCGTTTATGGAGATGACTTCAATAAGAGTGAGCTTTCAACTCAACTTCAAGTTTTTAGTTCAAGTTTTAGCTCATGTGAGTCAGATGGAACTGTAACACTGAAAGATATCTTGACTTTTCTTCGCAATCTTTCTGATGGTCAATGTGCCTTTTTTAAGCAGGTGTGCTGGGTTGTCCGTCAAATCCTTGTCATGCCTGCTACGAATGCTGCAAGTGAAAGATGTTTTTCCTGCATGAAAAGAATAAAAACATACTTACGAAGTACTATGAAACAGATAGACTTAATCATCTAATGATACTAAACATTTACAAAGAAGCTTTGGATAGCCTTGATCTAGTCACATTTGCAAATGAATTAACAATGAGCACAGACTCCGAGTGTTCGGGAACTTATGAACTTATTTCAAACTAGGCTTATTCCAGGTATATATACAATTACCATGATATTTCTTTTCAATAAGGTGCATGTATCTCCCTCCCACACACACACTTTCGCCTTACTAATCCCAAAATGCTTCCTACCCGTCTGGCATGGTGCACATGTGATTATGAATGTGTTGTTTTAGATTTTAGCAATCTGAATAGGCCGGTTAAGTTTGGTAAATTGGTTTGGTTTAATCAAACTGTATAATTAGTATATTAGTTGTTATAATTCATGAAGGTTAATTTTGTTTCCATTCTTTTTGACAGTTCAATTAAGTTATAAGTAAATGCAAACATGCGCACAGATTCGCATATGACACACACACACACTCACACACACACTTTGCTAGTTCTGTTGACTTGAAGTCACATAAGTGTCATAATAATGGAGTGTGCATAGAAAACCAGTAGAGTAATTCTAATTCCAGGAATTGAAGAAGTGAGTTAATCCAATAGTATAACTGCAGGTTTTCAGTAATGTGTGGCATTTCACTAGCCCAGGTTGACTTGTGTGCAGGCCTGTGAGGAACTTGACCTAATTGCCCACTATTTCCTAATGTAATTTTGATACTATCATTTTTGATATCTGAATACTTGACAAGTCTAAACCTATCTACACTCTACCTAAACTGATGTGCATTAATTCGCATTGGGTCCTAAAAAGAATGTATCAAGTCAATATGCATTTGTCATGTCAACTCTAGCACTGAAATAAGGAAAAATAACTGTCTACCACAGTCAGTCAAACTCACCTACTGTAGCGATCGTGCATTCTATTTATTGCTGAACAATTACCTACAAAGGTGCAGGAAACATTTTTTGCAGAGAAGTTAGAGGAGAGAGCGCTAGGTAAAGCAGAACCAACGAAGATCATGACTGCATGAACTTCAGAAGTCCAGATGAATGGTGTATAAACTTAGCAACAGTTTTCTAGCTATGTAGTTGGTCTACCTAGCTACTCTAGATAGCTAGTTTGGATGCCGGCCAAAGAGAGTTTAAAGATGTGCTTGATCTTGTTTGTCCATCTAAATGATTTAGTCAATCTGCAAGCAGGTCAGCATGTTCTTCTAGTACAGCATAGAGTTGCATTTTCTCTTCCACTGAAAGTATCACTCGTATGTCTAACACATTTTACCATAGCTGGCTTCACTTCTCTTCCAAGATATCCACTCTCTCTCCTATGGTAGCCATGATAAGAGCCTTCCTGTTCATGAAATTTTCTAGGTTTTTCTAAGTGCTATAAAAATATTCATGGTACGTTTTAACATTTCAAACAGTTTTCATATGTTTTTTCCCCTGCTGTCTATAGTATTATTGCAACATACATATGCATACATTCGCCAGATTTTACTACAGGGTGAGTTCTATGCACCTCTGACACCCCACACCAATTAGGTGCACCTGTTGAAGGTTGATTTTCAATTCAGTATACAAATGTACTTTACCTTTATCAACAAATACCACACAACAGCAAGCACCATTGTATTGACTTTATTCCCGTCACTCTCTGTTTCAGCTGCACCTAATGTGACGACCACCATAGTCTCTTGGAATCATTTGACATAAATAGCACTTTGACTCGGATGTGTGGTTTTGAGGGAGTACCTCTCCCATCACTGGAGTGGATGCACAATGGACTACTTATCAGCAGCAGCAATGACTTGATTACCAACAACATCACTCCAGTGGTCTGTCTAGTGGCACTTCTACATTGCAGTGGGTGAATGCATCTATGGATACTGTTGGCACATTCACATGTGTTGCTAGAAACAACTTGGACTCTGCAAATAGATCCTTCAATGTGACTTTAGTAGGAGAACTGTGGTTAATGTGTGTCCCACTTAATATCATTGGCTGTTTAGAAGGTGTGGTCTATGCATGGTTGGCCTATGGCTGCAGAAGCCAGACACATATATAGGGCATGTTCTTATACTACCTGAATAAACCCAAAAGAATAGTGGAAAATATTTATGCCTAGTTCATTTAATATTATTTTTTTAACATCTTGTTAGAACCAAGTAGCCTACAACCATTATAACTAAAACAACACATTCATAAGCACATGCACCTTGCCCTGTGTGAGATGAACTTAGGCTGATTCCCAACAACATAAGAATGTAACAATAATCCACATGCCCATGCTACATGTCCGATACTGTCTAGTAATCATAACATCATTAGACGTTGGCATAGTCCTACTAGCATATTAGATGTAGCATTACGATGCAACCTTGCTAATCTGAATAGGCATGTAACTTTCGGATTTAGATTGGTGAATTGGTTTGGTTTACTCAAACTAGTACTGTAGTTGTAATAATTTATATGTATACAGGTAACTGGTGTGTATACAATAAACTAAAATGCAAAATATTTAGTTAGCTTCTGAGTAATGGTGGTCAGTCATTTATTAAATAATAATGTACTGTAGGCTGGGTTTACAATATACTAAAAAGACAAATATTCAATTGGCTTCTGAGTAATGGTAATCAGTCATTTATTTGTGTAGAGTGTCCAGTAGGCAGGGTTAGTCTAAATAAACGAAGGAGATTGTATGTCATCTGTTATACAACACGTGCATGTAAATTGATATGGTTTCCATAGCATCTTGTAAAGGATTTTCTTTGTATAGATGTTTCCATTCTCTTTGAAAGTTCAATTCAATTATAATTAAATGCACAGATGCTCACAAATGCACATATACAACACCCACACACACACTGTGTAAATAGAGCTAGTTCTTGTAAGGGCTGTTGAGTTGTTGATGTTTGAAGTCATATAAGTGTCATAATAATCTAGTGGGGTAATTCCTGTTGAGGAAGAAGGGAATCCAATAATAAAATTCCAGGAATTGAAGAAGGGAGTGAATCCAACAGTTTAACTGTATGTATTCAGTGATGTCTGGAATTTTACTAGCAAAGGCTGACTTTCATGCAGGCATGAGAAACTTGATGTAATTCCCCAATTGTGTCTATTTCCTAATGTAATTTTGTTACTTCAAATGTTAATCCTTTTGAAGTTATCAGTAGCCTACCTGATACTTGAATACTTGACAAGACTATGCCAGTCTGCACTGTACATAAAAACTGATGTTCTTAAATGCGCATTTGTCCTAGGAAAGAAACTCTTCAAGTCAATGTGCATTTGTCACATCCACACTAGCACCGAAATAAGCCAAAATAATCAGTCTACAATAGTCAGTCAAACTCACCTACTGTAGATGTCATTGATGTCGAGCTTGTCTTTGCAGTTGCTGGTCAATTACCAACAGATGTGCAGGAAACATTTTCTGCAGAGAAGAAAGAGAAGAGAACTGAGGGAAAGGCAGAAACAACAAAGGTTGTGACTGCAAGAACTTCACAAGACTAGATGCAGGGTGTATAAACTTAGCAACTGTTCTCTAGCTATGTAGTTGGTCTACCTAGCTACACTAGTTCCCTAGTTTGGCTACCGTCCATGGAGAGTATATAGATGTGCTTGATCATGTCTGTTTGTCCCAAATATTTGGTTAGTCTGCAAACAGGTCAGCCTGTTCTTCTAGTACAGCATAGAGTTGGATATGTTCTTCCTTGAAAGTATCTACCGTATGTCTAACACAACTTGCCATAGCCGGCTTTACTTCTCTCGATATTCAGTCTCTCTCCTATTGTAGCCATAATACATGGTTCCTTCCTGTTCATGAAATTTTCTGGGATTTTCTAAGTGCTCTAAAAAAGGTACGTTTTAACATTTCAGCCAGAACAATTCTTTATATTAGTCTATTATTGTACTGTACATATGCATTTGACAGATTTTACGACAGTGTAAGTTTTATGCTTCTCTGATAACCTAGGCCCATTTAGATGCAGCAGTTGAAGGTTGTGATTGGTATACACATGTACTTTATCTTTACTTTACAACAGCAAACACCATTGTATTGACTTTATTCCCACCTCTCACTGTTTTAGCGGCACCTAATGTGACAACCACAAATAGTCTCTTGGAATCATTTGACATAAACAGCACTTTGACTCTGATGTGTGGTTTTGTGGGAGTACCTCTCCCCTCCCTGGTGGATGCACAATGGACTACCTATCAGCAGCAGTAATGACTCCATCACCATCATCACCACCACCAGTGGTCTGTCTAGTGGCACTTCTACATTGCAATGGGTGAATGCATCTAAGGATACTGTTGGCACGTTCACATGCATCACTATAAACAGCCTTGATTCTGCAAATAGATCCTTCAATGTCCAGATTCGGAGTAAGTTTGTCCCTTGGTTTTATGTTGCTGTGACTTTAGTAGGAGAACTGTGGGTTAGTGTCTGTCCATCATGCTCTGAGAAGGTGTGGTCTATGCATGGTTGGTCTATGGCTGCAAAAGCCAGACCCATCTATAAGGCATGTTATCTTTCTACCTAAATAAATCCAAAAGAATAGAGATAAAAATATCCAAGATATGAGCATTAACTTTACTTGTGTCAGTGTGGATATTTACATGGGAGAGATTATTTAGCCCAAATTATACATGATGGACACCTGTGCAAATTGTAGAGTAACAGTGGGAGAGAACCCACTGAAGTGGTGAATGGTAAAAATGGCCTTGATGGAACACATCGTATTGCAGTAGCTACATTCATTTGGAGTTACTTCAGCCAAATTTGATAAAATTGAGTCTCAGCACTAGAACCATCTTCAGTCCCTAATCTCTTGACCCAGCTTACACTCTAAAGCCTTATCTCCTGCCCTTCTGAAAACAAAGTCCTTAGCCCAGCAGCACATCATATCCTAATTTTTTTCTCAATAAACTCAAACTCCCCCTTGGCAGTTTGGGATCAAGACTGCCTAAACAGCTCTATCAGAGAACATCCCACATTTTCCCCAGTATTGATGATATGCCATGAATTTTCATCCCTACATAAATAAGTGTATGCCATACTGCAAATGTGTACTCACAGGCAGGTGACCAGATGAAACATGGGTGCTGAAAAATTCTTGCAACGAAGAAAAATGATTTTCAATGGGCACGCTTGATCACCTAGTCACATTTTAGCCTCTAATGAAAATACTCATTCTATAGATACAGTTACTGGTGCTAATTTCAATGGTCATGTATTTTAAAATTAGGAGTTTGAACTGCAGAAAACATGGGGGTGCAGGTTTAAGGCCCCCAAATTGGTCTCCCTGTACCGTGGGTAGAGTTGTACCTATGAAATAGTTTTTAGTATCAATATAGAGAACACTGAGACATCGATCTTTTGAGCTATATATTAAGTACCTAGAGAGAGGTTTGCAGACTTTATGGAGCTCCAAATTTGTAAGCACAGTTTTGTAAAAATACAGTGTTGTCCGTTTTTAATCTTCTTGAAAGTCAATTACATCAATTTTGCATTACCAAACACAATTACCACAAATGTAATTACAGAATATAACACCAAGTAGATGAATTCTGGTCCATTAAACTACTCCACCCTTCTCCAGCGACAAACTTATAGTTGCTTTAGATCAGGTTCTCCAGGAGAGTACTCTGCATTCCCATTGGTTTTTCCAGGCTGGTGCTTTATTAACTGGTTTAGGTATATTGCAGGAATATACTTCATAGAGTTATGCATGCATTGCTTTGATCCTTTCCAAACACTCCAGAGCTCCAGTGATCTTTCTTGCTGGTGAATGGTCGACCAAAATGTCAACTCAAAAAAAATCTGATTTATTGCCTAACATTATTCTCCTGCTCTTGATATTGTTCCTCCCTGGGCAAAACTTTCCTTCTAAAGAAGGAAATAGGTTGGTCAATCCCTACTTTATTCCTATGGCTAAGCACTGTTTGCACTGTGCTGTCTGAAGCATTAGTTTGTAGCACAGATATTTTGCAATGTCTGGTGCTCAGAGGCTTGGTGCCAGCTTCCCGAATGGAATTTCACACTTCTGGATCTAATTCACTTAAATTTGCTGATTTATGTGAATCAGTTAGAGGTGTTGCTGTAGATGAATGCTGAGGGTAAATTTCCTGTAGTATCCTCTTCGTCTAAGAAGAAAAAAAGTATATCCTTTTTGGTGCTTGATGTGGGGAACTCTCTCATAGTTACTAATGTTCCACTTTCACCTTACTTTCTTCAGTTACATACCACAGATAAATGCACGTTCCTTAGGATGATACCAAGGGATTATTTTCCTGTTAGTCAAGAAAAGAACCAATATCCTTCTTGGTACTTGATGTGGTGAACTCCCTCATAGTTACTACTGTTTCACTTTCACCCTAATTACTTCAACCACATGCCACAGATAAATGCACCGTGCCTTAGGAAACTGACACTTATTAGGTTTTAGCATCAACTATTTCTCACTCAGATATTGTAAAACACTAGTGAGATGTCATCGTTGCTGCTCCTATGAGTCAGTAAAGATGAAATGATATGAACTAACAAAATCTCCAAGACCATCCAAAAACTTTACTATCATCCATTGTAAAGTGGTTGGGAATCCTGACAAAATGACATTCTAGTGAATTGTGAATTCAATTAACCCAAATTGATTTGTAAATTCATCTCTCCCTCATCACCTTGGAGGTATCATTAGCAAATTGGTAACCTAATATCTCATGCCTTATCTCCACTGGACTTACCCCTGTGGTAAGCTCTACTTCCTGGATTCATTCTTTCTCTGTTTGTAAATAGTGTATGGTTCTTATCCTTGTAGACATAAACACCAACTCTTATGGGCCCCACCAATTAACTAGTTGTAATGATCTCACTGGTGCCATTAAAAAGTCTTGAACCTATTTCCACAACTTCCCCAAAATAATAATCAGATACAGTTTACTCTACGAGTTTTAAACAAAATCACAGCACTTGAACAAAATCATTTACACCAAAGGGTTAACATTTCTCTTTTTATCATCTTGAAAGTCTAGTACCTCATTTTCTCTAACAGCTAATTACCAACCACAATTTTCATACATAGATTAGATAGATTGGCCCCATGTAAGTGACCTCTGGTGCAACACAGTGGTGTATGTCTGTGTCAGTGTTGATATTTAAATGACAGAGATTATATTATAGCCCAAATTAAACATGTTGGACACGTGTGCAAAATGTAGAACAAGTGCGAGAGAAACTCCACTATACTTCTTACTGGTGAATGGTAAAAATAGCCTTAACCATACACATTGTATTCCAGTACATGCATTTAGTTTAGCTCAGCCAAGTTTGAGAAAGTTGAGTGTAAGCAGTACAATCTCTACTAAATCTCTTGACCCAGCTGAACCTCTGCTTTAGTCTAAAACTTTACCTCTTGCCCTTACTGAAAACTAGGTCCTTGCCCCAGCAGCATATCACACCCCAGTCCATTTTTGTCTCAATACGCTCAAACTCCATTTGTCTGGGCATCTTGGGACCAAACATTGGCCTATAACTCAGAAACAGCTCTATCAGAGAACATCCCACATTTTGCCACAGTATTGTTGACTTGCCTTGAATTTTGCAACTCTACATAAATTAAGTGCATGCATACTGCAAATGTGTACTCACTGAATACGAGAACACACTCATTTGGTAAAAAAGAATGGAGGTTAACTTAGTGATTCCAGACTAATCCGACCTGCTGTGTCGCATCATTTTTTCACAAGAAGAATAATTCTAAACAGAGCAACAACATTTCTGGGGCATTGAATGCCTCTCTGGGTCTGACTGAACGGTAGTTTACCATGGCCTACTCTCCTCATCATTATTGTAGCTGGCAGCTTTGTGGGTTGTTCTAGACTCAGTAATTTTCAGGTACATACTAGCTATAAGCCAAAAAATGCTAGAAACCAGGCAAGCGTCTCCCAATATCGACGAGAATCTTAACTGCATGCTAATGTCAAAATGTGAAATGAGTAATGCTTCCGCAACCTTAACAACGGTCTTCCATGGCCTCCTCTCCTGCCATGTCACCATAACTGTTTCAGGCAGCTTTCCAGGTCGTTCTAATCTCAGGCATCTTGAGCACAAGGTAAACGAGAAACTAGCAAGAATCTAAGAATCTAACAAGACAAGAAAAAAGCTTGTACAAGTGTCAAAATGACAAGCTCAATCAATGATGGCAGATGATACATGTGATGCGATTGAGCAATATGAAAGTGCCTGGTAGATCCACATGCCCAGATGTGGGTGTCCGGATTAGGGGAGTTTGAGTGTTCTAGCAGTGGTATAAATGCATATATTTTTTGTTGTGTTCACTTCACACTGATAATTCTAACCTTTATTATTAAAACACAAGTGTAGTATATGTTAACTAAATCTATGAACCCACAACACAAGTGATTTTGCTGACTAGATTGTTTGAACTGCCAAATTTGAGTCATTTTTCTGAGGGGAAAAAATTACAATTGTGAGAAAGTTTGAACAAGGGCTAATAGATGGCTGAAGGCAGCAGCATATCTAATCATTGCTTTCTGAATCTATCTAAGAAGCCAGAGAGGAGAGAGTTACATTGTCCAAATAGCATTAAGGGATTGTAGTGATCCAGATTAGCACCCACCTAACAGTAGTGTAAAATCCACAACTTCTGAGAATGCATCACTGTCAGATATAATCTACAGGAGAGAGTACTTAAAATGACAAAAATATGACAGACAGTGATGGTTATTGTAATCCTGAAATGTGCACACCTCTGTATATACAGTTATCACCGTGAAGTACAGTTGAAAGTATTCACAAAATTAATAATCATTATGAAATATTCATTTTTAAATATTGTTCATGAAAAGAGCACAAAGTTATTTTGATTTAATTAACCATAAATACACATAATATAGCTGGCATACAGTGTCAGTGCTTCACAATTTCCTCCACTTCAAATAGAAACAAAGTGTTAATAGCATGTAATACAAGCCCTATAACATCTTCCACATAAACACCATGCAGGTGATTTTAGGGAAAAAACTGATTGATAAATAAAAAAGGAATCCGAGCTTAGGTGGGTATTTGGCATTGAGTAGTAAAAGAGTATAATAATATGTTGTGTGTGAGTGGGGAAGGGGGATGGGGGACGGTGGGGGGAGGGGGGGGGGAGTGGGTGTGTGGGAATGAGGTTTCCGAGTAACAAATTTATAGGATGTTTCTTTGAATAATAAACAGAGAAATAAATTCCAGACCTCTATTGATAAATTCTGCCATGCACCTATATACAGGCTGCTGTAATATCATCATAATTATCATGTCACACACTATTATATAAGTTTTGTTAACTGCTTGTGACTAAAATAGGTGCAATGGATATACCAGCAGTTTTGTGGCTACCCTACATGCACACACTCTTTGCAGCTCATGTTGGCCAACTGCTGTGAATTTAATTTCTAAACTACTGAATCTAGAGCAGTTGTTACCGTGCCTCAGGACTTTGTTGAATCAGATAGATGCACAAGCAAAAGTAGGAGAGTTCTTCAAACTCATTCTACTCTAATCAGAATTGGCTATTTGATTGCCATGAGATGCAATAAATTAATCTAAGTATGTCAAAGTTATCAGAATTGACGTTGAACGTAGAAGTTGTTATTTTCTTGGATTCCCAATCCACTGAAATATTCTAGTGGCCTTTAGTAGTTGAATAAGAACAAAGGCATACAATATCACCAATAACCTACGAAGAAAGGTGGTCTAAAGCAAGATAACCCCTACCATACATTTTTTCTTGCTTAAAATAAATGGAGCTAACCTAGGTAATAGATTATAGTGTGGCAATGTTATTATTGTATTTGGCATGCAAAAGATTAACTCCTGTTATATTATAAAGAACTCATAAAGAACTCGGAGAGCTTAATATTTTTAAACTAGAATTACCTACATTGGTTTTTTGGGATGATGGGGAGAAGATAGACACTGCCAAGATACTGAAAAATGAGGTGGTACAAGTGCAGGCTGTGTTGAGAAGGGGCCACATAAAGAGGGTGGCCGAGCAGAAGGAACAAGATGACAGAAACACCAGCTTATCAGGAGCTACCCTCAAACCAGTAGAATAGCTACATTCTACCCTTACTGATGAGGTCCGGATGAGGAAGAAGAATGCTTACCAGACCAGGACTTGGCAAACCTGGATAAGGACCTCGTTGGAGAAGCTGGACTGACCAGGACAAAGAAGACAAGGTCCCAGAAGTGTAACCAAGCTAAGAATTACCAGACTACCCCAGACGATGTAGACTGGATGGAGAACTTCGACACCAGAAGCTCACCGACGAGCAGCAGAAAGACCAGACCTTGAAACCACTGTAGGACCAAGCAAACTCAGAAGAGTCTGACTTGCCCTACCTGATTGAAGAGGGATTTCTTCACTTGAGCAGCACAGACTCAGGTGAGCATTACTCACAAGTTGTTTTACCCACTGAATTTAGGCACTAGATTTTCAAGATAGCCCACCAGACCCCACTTGCTGGACATCTTGGAAAGAAAAAACTCAGAAGAAAATTCTCAGACACTTCTTTTGGCCTGAACTTGGAGCAAATGTGTCCACTTGGAGCGAATGTGTCCACTCGGAGCAGAGTATGTCAGAATTGCCAGCATGGCAATCAAACAGAGAAAGCAAGAGCTCCCTTGAAATCGCTACCAGTCATTGATGGGCCATTCAAGAGGATTACTATTGGAATAGTCACACCTCTCCAGAGAACCGAGAGAGGATTGTTCTCACCATGATGGATTTTGCCACAAGCTATCCAGAGGCAATCCCCTTAAAGAAAATCGATGCTGAGACTGTGGCAAAAGCCCTTGGCCAGATCTTTTCGAGGATGGGCTCACCAAAACAGATACTTCTGGACCAAGGCTCAAACTTCATGTCTACCCTGATGAAGTCTGTTTTCGACCTCCTAGGAGTGTCTACCATCCAGTCATCACCCTATCGCCCTCAGATGGATGGTATGCTGGAGAGATTCCATGCTCTCTCAAAGCTATGCTGACCCGTACCATCCCTCGAACCCACTTGCAGAAAAGCTGGTAAGGTACGTCATCACGTCTTGTCTTTCTGAGCAGCTGATAATGGCGAGCAAGAGAAAGTTACCGTTTGGCAATTCTAGCGGGCTTCTGAAATATTTCAAAAGGGTGGTAGTAGTCGAAGAAGAGCGGAGTGAACCAGGACAGAAACCCGTTGGGCAGCAAGACACCTGCGTATTCACATTTCTATGGATGTTATAAATTTATGGTCACTGCTTTCTAAGTAATACGACTGGGATTAAGCCACTCCTCTTCTGCATGCTCTCACAGAATTTGAGCTCATTATTGTTTTCCTGATTATTTATCAGTTTCTTTCACATGTGGCTGGCATTTACAGTGAAGTTACAGAGTACAACACTCGATGTAGTTCAGGCAATTCAGCAGATTGATGGTGTTTTATGGTAATAAGGACTAATATTAATAATGAATTTCATAAAATATATATACATGCTGAAAGAAAGGTGTTATCAGTGAATGTACAGCCATGTAAGCCCGGGAGCTGCGAAAGGCAGAGAAACCGGCCTAATGTAGTGACGAGTACAATTGAGGAGTGGCTTAAAATAAATGTGGCTCTCCCTTTTGACCATAATTATAATAAGTGACTTAGACTCGATTCTCGCCATTATCCCAAACTTCATCTTCTTTGCTATGTCTTGTCCCTTCTATTTTGTGTACAAAGATTGATGTAAATTTTTCTGATAGTGTGGATGTTTATTTTAGTGATTTGCCATCACCTGAGCTTTTTGACCAAGGACTTGGCCGTTGTAAACAAAGTTTTGTCTGCATGCCTGCTTCAGAAAGTCCCAGTACTTGTGCTATATACTGCCCTGAAAGAGTGTGATCATAGTATGCTGAAAGACCTGCCCAGTGGCAAAGGATTGTGGGAAATGGTTGCCCTACCTCTGCTTTTCCTACAGAGATGCAGCAACCAGCTTCAGCCCATTTGAATTACTCTTTGGACATAATGTTCGAGGACCACTCTCCATTTTGAGGGAACAGTGGGAAGCGAATGGATGCCTCGGTCAATTGTACAATTCGTACTAGACATACAACAGAAGCTACTCGAGACAGCTGAGCTAGCCAGAGCAGAAGAAGAGAAGGTTAAGTCCAAGTCCAAGACCTGGTATGACAAAAAGGCCAGGGAAAGGTGCTTCAAGGTGGGAGCCCAGGTGCTGACTCTTCTTCCAGAGGACACGAGCAAGCTTTCAGCTCAATCGCATGTCCCTTACTCGGTGATAGAAAAAGTCTTGCCAGTGTCATATCGAATAGAGATGCCAGAGAAAAAGAATAAGACGAGACAGTTTCATGTCAACATGCTAAAGCAATGGATGACCCTAGCACACATCCTGACAGCCGTGACTGCCCACGAGGAGGATAAAGAGATTGAACAACTACCAGTGTGTACCTTGGACCAAACAGTGAATGGACAGATGGTGACCAGTAAGGAGCTGACTGCAGAGCAGAAGAAGGAGCTCTTAACTCTACTCGAGGAGTCCTCATCGGTTCTTAGTGATCAGCCAGGCAGTACTACCATTATCGAACACCAAATCAAGACAGGTTTTACAGCCCCACTCCATCAGCATCCCAGAGTGCCTGCAGCCTGGCAGGAGGCACAGTGAGGTAAGAAGTACAAACCATGCTGGACCCAGGGATCATTGTGCCCTCAGAGAGCCACTGGGCCTCTGCTATCTATTACATTCAAGTAGAAGGATGGCACCCTGCGACTCTACGTCGACTATAGGAAACTGAAAACAGTGATGCAATATGATATGCCACGAGTAGATGAACTTGTGGAGAGTCTTGGAGAAGCGAAGTATGTCACGACACTAGACCTCACCAAGGGCTATTACCAGGTGCCGGTAGCCGACAGTGATCAAGAGAAGACAGCTTTCACCACCCCTTTCAAGTTTACCAGGATGCTCTTTGGGCTTAAAGGAGCACCAACCACCTTCCAAAGACTTATAGATAAGCTACTAGAGGGTACCAACAGTTCACTTCAGGCTACCTCGACGATGTGGTCAATTCACAGCACAGACAGAGAAAGCCACCTCAGACACCTGAGGGAGGTACTGACAAGACTACATCATGAAGAAGTGCCAATTTCCTATGCAGGTGTATGCCGACCTATGCCATGTCGTAGGTGTGGACAGGTCAAGCCAGAGCACATCAACACAGACACAGTAAGAGATTTCAGTGTACCCAAGATGAAGAAGGATGCAAGAGCATTCTTAGGCTTGGTAGGGTACTACCGAATGTTTGTACCTGATTTTGCCAATATTTCTACTTGTCTCTCAGATTTGACAAGAAACCAGGCACCGAACAAAGTGGCATGGAAATAGCAACACCAATTTGCTTTTGACGATCTCACGAGTTAATTGTCTACAAGAAGAAATGATCTTGGTCTGCCCAGACTACACCGAGAAATTTCGGCTCCAGATGGATGCATCTGATCAAGGAGTTGGAGCAGTCCTCAGTCAGAAGAAGAGCGATGGAAAGGACCACCAGTGGCCTTTTACTCAAGAAAGCTACTCCCAAGGGAACTTAAGTATTCCACAACGGAAAAGGCAAAGTAGGCCTGGAGAAACAGATATACCAACATTTGTTGCAAAGGAAGATGAGGGGAGTGTTAGAGATAGCCCTCTATATCTATCAGGCACAGACCCACCCACCACCTGACAGCGACAAAGGTCGCACCCAAGAACTTGCAAGCACAGACTTGCTCTAGATTATTGCAATGTCATAAATTTAAGTCAAAGGTCATTAGCACATTAAAACTTGTAGATCACCCTTAGAAATCACCCCATGTTCCGTTGGCTAAAAAGGCCAATATCATCTGAATAAGTAGTCTTACGCATTGTTTTTGCTGATATTCAAGCTAAAATAAATTTTGACCTTTAGTATCGTCTGAGAGGCGCTTGCTAAGCAAAGAATCCAGTCAGGGATTGTTCAGAATTTAAAACACACCCAGCTATTCCCCCAGTTTTAACCTAACAAAAGAGCACTGTAATGTTAGGCAGTGGGGTTAACTTGTGCTTTGTTTATTTTTCTTGTTCTGCTACGGGTAATTGACACAAGAGCTAGATATATCTACATCTAGCTACATAGGTAACGTACAAGAGTAACTTCTTTGTTTTCTCTAACTAAATAGACTTCCAGCTGACTACAGGCTTCGATAGCTAGTTTAAAGGCTTTAGATATTCCATAAACTCTAGCTCTTTAGCACCCCACTTATAACATGAACATGCAAGGAAATGGGCGCTTAATAGGAATAATCATTTTACTAAACATTATAGCATACTCATCAAAATATTTAATATTTTTTTAGATGGAGAATGGAGGATCTAATGTTGTGAGCTAGTTAAAGAAAGAGCTAAGTTTTTTAACCAGACCTCGAAAGACCCAGTCTCTCTAGGCAGATTACTTAGAAGCAAGTTTCTCGAGGCAAACCAAGAAGAAACACGCAATGGTCATTCAAGTGTTAGACTTTTTTCCTCGGAAATACATTCATTAGTTTAGACACCCCACATGGTGAAAAGTTCCTTTTATGAATATTTCTTTTGACAGAGCATAGAGAGGGGGGATCTATTCAGGGTTTATAATTTTAGACCCAGTTTACATGAGCATCAGTCCACATTAGAAAATATATAAACATGAGTTGGCGCGTGATTTTACTTCACATTTAAGGCTGTAATATTCCAAAATTTAGATGTGTATGGCAAAACGAAAACTACCACCAGAAATCACACTGCATTGGGTATATTAATCTGGATTATAACATAAACGTGTGCAAAGATATAATACTTTAAATGGTCACAGTTTCCAGATAGCCGCCCCCATCCCCCCCCCCACACACACACACAGTTAGCCCTCCATTATCTGTTAATGAAGTGGTGACTGTGCAGAATAGACCATGAAATTAGTGATGTAGGTTTTCATCGATGGATTTTTTTGAAATTTAATCCAAACCTAGACCAGTGGAGCTGCTATTGATATCACTTTGGTTTGTAATTATCTTTCCCACAACACTTAATTGAAAGCCACAACATAAAAGTAGGTTGTGTGGTTAGCCTGAGCTTACAAACTTAGTAGCTAATCTTTAATTTGTTGTCTTCCTCCTTTGAACCATACCTAGACAAATAATTATAGCAGTGCTGTAAGTTTTGGCTTAATACCTAAAAAAATTAATCCACAGATAATTCTCTGAAAATAAAGGAGAGTTGTGTCTATCTGCCACTGTACATGCCTAGTAAGATAGCCTGTAAAAGCCCTTCTTAGTTTCAGTGGGCCATTATATTATATCAGAATATGTTAGCTCATCAGCATGTGCTTGAAATTAGTAAGTAATGAATGTGAATGGAACTATGGTAGCTACTGAAAGTAGCTAGAAGTCCATCACTGCCCACATATAATGAAGTGGGGTCCCCCTCAGAAATATTATTTTTGATATCAATTTTGCAGCTCGTTTGGCTTTGCTTTGAATATTACAATATTTGAAAACTGGGTACTAACAATGTTTTGAAGCATTTTGATGGGGATTCTAATTTGTGTAAACTAGCGATATGAGATTTAGAGAATAAATGTATTCTCAAACTCGAAGTTGTCATTCTACCAACCCTAGTTCCCCTGGTATTTAAGCTGTTTATATCTCTTCCTGCTAAAACAACAACTAGTGATGGTCATCTTTATGTCACGTGAACATCGGTGTCGAAATAGGAAACATGGAAGACTGAATCATTTAAGATACAAAACAGAGAATGAATGCTTTTTGTGTGATAGGATGAAAGAATTCCTATCCAAATATTGATATTTGGTAATATTTGTTGTTGTTGTTTTGTCCAGTTCTAAAAAAAATGTCAGGCCCAGAAAATCTTAACAGCACATCCAAATCATTAAACAATGATTCAGGGACCTTGCATTGCCAATGAATCTCTCAGTATTGCAATAGTTTGAAGTCCTTGATGCACCACATGAATGATCCATTTCCCTGCAGCTAAGATATGATAGGTCCCCCAGACAAGTTGAAAGGGGATCTGACTCTGGCTCAACAGTAGACAAATATTCTCCAGATTGCCCACCAGACGACTACCGCCCCCGCCGGAAGATGTCCTCCCTCCAGATTGCCCACCAGAAGATGATCTCACTCCAGATTGCCCGCTAGAGGATGACCTCCCTCCTGATCGACCGCCAGACGATGCCCAACCTGAACGCTCACTAGCTGACTGGCGGTTGTCTTTCATTGCGGCAACAAACTTAGCTGTCAGTAGGGTGATAACAAATACAGCTAGAGTTTAACAACATAATATTTCCGAGTTTCATTGCAAATCTCTACTGTACGGTTAACGAAATGGTTATTCTGTGGGAATGGAAAGAAAAGTGTAGGAGTGTATAATTACTCTCTCGTGAGTCACACTCTCAACTTCTTTGGCTTCCAGTATTTTTCATGTTACGTGTGACATAATAACGATAGAATGTTATGACATAATTGTCGACGATCCATAGGATGTCAAATTGGCAGTTCAATTGTCAGTTTCATGTTAAGTTAATCATCACATAGTGCCTTTGCTGAACGAATGGAAAGATATACCTGATATGGTTGTTTGTTGCAACAACAGTATAAGTAATTTTTGTCGATTTTCTAAGTTCTTTGACAGTACCATAATAGACGCTATGTTGTTCATTACTAGCTGCACCAATACATGGCTGCAGTCTAATTTCATCCTCTGTATAATATATAAACATCTCTGAATCGTCAACTTATTACTCCCATGTTGTCAAGTTCAATATTTAGTGTTTGGGATGATGGAGAGGTTTATGGTGAGCAGGGAAACCAAAGAACTAGAAGATGTGCAACTTGGCCATTTAACATTACACTGTCAGAATGCAGAGTGAGATCCCTTCACTCGCAAGAATAAAATTATATGTAGATAATTGAGCTTTTGTATAGATCACCTCAGAATATCTTAGAACAGCAGGTTCTATGTGATCAGCACTTTTACTGAATGCTAATGAAAACCCTTCACTTCCCAAGGCAATGACACTTGGATAAACAGGGCCGTATTTAAGGAGGGGGGCAGGGGGGGCAGTTGCCCCCCCCCCTGATATATTTGGCTACAAAATTCAGAGGCCCCCAAAAATTAGGTGGGCTTGGATGTCAAGAGTCACATAATCAGTGCATGTATTAATTAAAACATAACCCTGTTAATTTTAGCTGTCAGTGTGCTAGCAGTGCAAAAAATATATTTGCCATCTGGCTGCCAGCTTTATGCTGGAAAGCATTCCTTATTGGATGTCGATGACAAGCTAGCACTCTTGACGTCCAAGTTTAAATTCCCACCTAATTTTGTGTTCCCTGTCACTTCAGGGAGAAGATTTAGTCGAAGCTGGACAGTAAATAGGCCATGGTTGACACATATATGCGGCTTCTAGAAGATAGCCAATTTGTTGTCACACTGGTTGTTACACATTGGTACTAGCTTAACAAGATAAACAGTGTGATCTTGCAGAAGCCTACAGGGATGTAAACACAGCAAAGAAATGCATTCAGGATGCCAGAAAAAATGATCATGGTCAGAATTCCCAAAGACTAGCAATACAAATATATTGTGGTTAATACTGATAATAGTCAATGATAATAGGTAATACATATAATGTCAAATTGATAATATAAGGTAACAAAGTCAATGATAATACACAATGAAGATCCACAGACCTTCTACTTGTATGAAAATAGACATCTGGGGAACTTGTAACCATTGAGAGCCAACTTCACAGGAAAATCAGACTCATCGCTTAAGGCTCCACATCGTAATGACATTACTCCTAAAGGCAAGTGACCTCACCAGAATGTTCAGAGATCTGTTGATTGAGATGGAGCATGGACGTAGTTAAATCGCATTCTCCAATACAATTAAATAAAGACTAAAGTGGAAGCCAAAATCAGAAAACAACACCAATCCCCCTCCAGCCCCTATAATTAACAGACAAAATCTCAAAAGAGCACAAAAAATTCCAAGCAATGCAAACAAAACATAATAGACAAATTGAACACCAACACCAACCATGAATCAGCCAACACACACAAGAAAAATAGAATGTCATTCAACACAACCAAAAATAAAAAGGAAACTGAGAACAAACCACAAGCCCCTTCTAGAAACACCAAACCCACTGAATCCCTGTCATCCCTGTCATAAATGTACAAAATATTCCCTGTCCCAAAACACAAACTATGCGACACGAAAACCAAGACTCACTCCAAGAAAAGCAAAACTTATACAAGTCCAACCATCCTACCAAACCCACAAACCCAACCATCCTACCAAACCCACAAACCACTACCCAAACACAGACCAACACTGAAAGCAGGCTCACAGGCCCCAAAGTGCCACTCCTAACCAATTCAACCCACATAAGCCACATACACACAAACCACACACTCCAAAGTATAACCTACAACCAGCATAAAAGAAGCCAATCCCTCAACCATATGATAGATACGTCGACCACCAAAACTAGGACTCAAAATTTGACCTCCACCCAGCCTATCAAAACCCACTCACTCCCCCAAAAAACCCTGCAAACCCCTGCCAATTCCATAGATACCTAGACCAGGAATACCCTAAGCCACAAGCATGCCTACACCGTAAACAATAACTCATACCCAATCCATCACAAAATAATTAAATAGAAATTACCCATACCATAACCCAGCCCTAAGAAATAACCCCACCCAGTCAATCATCTATCGAAACCCCTACATCACAATACAGAATAGCTCCATCCAGGTTCCAAAATTCTAGGAAGGTAGGGAAACAGAGACAAACAGCAAAACATAAATACACAAGAGTATTTACACAATTCTGAGAAGCAGTAGTTTCAGTTGAGGCAGAAGTCTTCTTGGTAGGTTGCCAGTAGGGGGAATAGAATCGTCTCTCGTAGCTGCCACCAGTGTTATGGAATTACAGGAGGCCACAGGATGAAAAGACAAAAATATGTAAGGAAATTGCTTCAATCAATGTACAACTTAGTTGTTCCTGCGTAGGTATCTGGCAATCTGGGATAGGCTACCAACCAGAGTTCCAGTCAGGACCTTATTTGGTAATATTCATACTTAAAGAGTTGTGTAGATTCACGTAAGTGTACATTCTAGTGGTTAGTTCTTATCCTACAGTGTTATACCATAATAAGAAAAGGATATCTTTAGTTTGATGTTCTGATGTGAAAGCTTTCATTTTATTTTAAATAATTCTATATAGAAAGTCTATAATTATACTCACTATTAGTATAGCAAAGTCACTGTTGCTGGTGAGATGGAACTAGCTCCTCACCGAGGAAAGGTAACAGTTATTAAGTGTGTCACTGCATGTGTGTGTGTGAGTGTGTGTGTCACTACATGTGTATGTGTGTGTGTGTGCGTGTGCACGAATACTTGGTAATAAGCAAGGTAAAATATCGTCTGCCATGACTGGTGGTTAGTTCTGGAGTTCTCTTAAGGAATGATGATTCAACCCATAAATCCTCTGCAAATCCAATTGATGTCACTTAGATAAGACATTTTTTCCCTTTATTTTTTGTTTGTTGTCTAAATTTGTTTATTTATTTATTTTTCTCGCCAATTAACTCACTCATTCACTCATTTAATCATTGTATAGCACAACACAATGACCAATGAGGTAGGACGAAATTTTGTTTTGTTTTGTTTTCTTCCCCAGCACACCTTTGCTTGCAACTCAATACTTTCCATATAATTTAGTAAATGGTAAATGGTCTCTAAATCTGTGTTCCACTGGAGTACTTTCTATTCCAAGCTCAATATGAAAGGTAAAGGATCCTCTAAATATTTGTGCTACATGATTTTCCATTATTCTTTTTTGTTTTGTTTCACAAGTCGACCAAATAAATTAATTGTAGAATATAACATTTTTGCAAAAATGATTAGCTTATCAACCAATTATGGGTAGAGCATAGAGTATGTAAATATCAGCTCAATACATATTATGTGTTTCTGAATAAATAGTTTCATCGAAGATTGTAGGAGACACATATGTCTTCTCTGTAGTCTTTCTTTAGATTAGTATTTCCGGAAGATCTTCTTCCAAGGACTCACCCCACGAGAATTTGTAGAGCACAACTTGAAATCCTGAAGTTGGATTGGAAAGGTAAAAATAATCCTTTGACATGTAAGATGTTGAACAGTCTTGGCTGCCAAACAGTGTTTTAGTGCCTAGAAGAATAAACTTCTGTATAGAACCTATATAATTATATATATAATATACTCCATTGATAAATATGTATTATTTGTAGAATTTCTCCATAACCTAGTACTAAATATAACCCATGGTATATGGTCAACTAAATAAAGGAGAAAACAAATCACAACATTATAATACATACAATAAACTCTCTTTATTTAGTGCTATACTTTTAACTCCAACCTACAAGAACACCAATATTTCTTATTAGTATATAGACAATTTACTAAATTTCTTTTTAACTGTAAATCTAGAATTGCTCTTGTATTAAGTTTGCATATCTCTTAACAAAAACTAAATTGGAAGACACACACAGAATGTTCAGTAAAATCTTACAAGAAGCAGAAACTGCAATTTTGTTTTAGTATATATTAATGACATGAATAATAGC
Organism: Cladorhizidae sp. MBARI D1340-BT2; assembly: GCA_028752905.1. Classification (NCBI taxonomy): domain Eukaryota; kingdom Metazoa; phylum Porifera; class Demospongiae; order Poecilosclerida; family Cladorhizidae; species Cladorhizidae sp. MBARI D1340-BT2. The sequence continues at coordinate 33,293,874 of JAQNBH010000010.1, read as the reverse complement.
TAAGTCAGGTTTTTTACTGTACTAGACATCGTACTAACTCTGTAGTAGTGGATTTTAGTATATGAGAGAGAAGCTGGACAAATGACGGCCAGTTATGCAAAGGCACACTGTAAATATCTTGCTTTGCTTTAAGTAATTATAACAAAAAAGAGATAGAATTACATTGATTGAATATGTGTACACTGGTGGAAGCAGTGACAAGAATACTATAGCTTCCATTAGTGAACACGATGACTATACTATTTTGTTTGGATTTTCCTTGGAGATTATGGCTGTTATATTTCTGTCAATCTTTGAACACAGAGGCAGTAATCTTGGTATATCTCTGACAAAAATAAGTTTTTTAAATCAGATTTTTGCTTTTGTAATCCAACCAAAATCTAAAACTCTGTCAGAATAAATGTCTGAGAAACTTTCCTGGTATATATTATAGATATTTAGTTACCTGGGTCCAGGTTCAAAGAAGGAAGTCAATTGATGAAAACTACAAAACTAGCTTACTAGTTGTAACCTCTAGCTGACATGTGTCCACACTATTTGAGTTAAAATTTGGTGGGACATATATAAATGTTCACCAAGTAATGATAATCATAAAGTGAAATTAAAAAAATTACAAGAAATATTTTCATGAGGTTAGTGTGTATTGGTAAGTTCTCTCCTTACAGAGCAGATAAGCTTGGGGTCAGTCCCTTTATCCAGCTGCTCAATTAGTTGTGGAGCCAACACCTCAACTAATTCCTGACACTTTGCCTGTGGGTTTGTTGTGAGAGAGACATGTAGTTGGATAAAAAAACCAAAACACATGATTATCAATAATTTAACCAATCTGAAAACGTAACACATAATATTTTTAAAGTATAATAAGAGTTTGTTTGGATTTATGATGATATTTAATGTTGGCATCAGTGTTAGGATCTTTTTACATTAGCAAAATCTAAAAAATTATGTTAGTTTCATATTCTTGCAGTAATGTCTGAGCTATTATGCACTAATTTTCACCCAATAATAATGGTGATAAAATATTTGTTTAATGCAAATAATGTTGACAAAATTACAGTCATTTTCACTCAATAATAATGGCAAATGCCAGATAAAATATCTCGAGTGCTATTTGTTTAACAGATGTATATAAAAATTAAAAAAAGATTAAAAAGATTATGTGCCTAGCAAACAGGGATGCATATTACAAGCAGTGAAGTGCAACTAGAAATAAACACATGCTAACATCTAGGAGATCACATCCTTAGTTTTAATATCATGTCTTCCCCAAGAGATTATTCTGTAGTGTAAAATAGCAGCTTATCCTATTGAGTTCTACTGGTAATTTTCTAATACTGTTACAGGAGTATGGAATTTAATTTTTAAGCTTTTGAATTCATAATTAGGTTGGGCTTGTAAAATTCTAAATTAATTAGTAATGTGATTAACTATAAAAGGAACCTAATCCCATATTCAGACATCATACGATAAGAAATTTTATTTTATAAAACAACTTCAGTTTGAAATTTAAGCCAATGTTTAGGCCAGTTGTGCCTAGCCATCATTAGGCAGAAAAAACAGAAACACACCCAAAACTTTGAACTGTTATTTTTTTTGTGTGCTTGAGTGTTTTTGGCTAGTGTAACAAGCCAAAATATTTATTTAATTTCCAATTCAAGTTGTTTTAGAAGAGATAATAGTTTTTTGCAATTGAAAATCAACTGTTTAATTATAATTAAAATGAAGAGCTATACGTTAAGATTATTTATCAGCACTTGTCAGGACACTTTATATATCATTAACTTCCAGGTTGATGATGAAATGAACCAAAATATGGAAAATTCCATAGGAATTGTCTCTACGACTTTTATGGATGCTCTTCTGCTGAGCTTCACACATGCGTATCTGTCTATCTCAAGTTGTTCTGAATTCCTTCTGTCTTTGGAAAAGAAGCCCTCCAGGATAGATTTCTCAACTAATTTGGTAATGAAGCACTCGTAGCTGTTGTTTGCTTACTTGATTTCTATGCCAGCTTATTGTAGCTAGAATTCTTTGAAAAATGTACTATAAATAAATACAAATTAAGTTAAGCAAATATTTAATACATGTATACATCTGCTATATAGCATTGATGATGGGCTGTTACCTTAGTGTATAATTTATGATCGATTAAATGATGGTTTGACTGCTATAGAATTCAATGGAAATCTTCCTTGAAGACTTAAGGACCTCATTATGGTTAAATCTTCTTGACAAAGATCAAAAGTACACCAGATTTTTGACAGTGGAGATCCGTGAAATGCCAAAGGCAACATTGTCTGTCACAGCACTTATGATTGTCAGCCTGTCACCCATTTTGTTTGGGGATATATTTTAATGTTCCTGGTGATAGCACACAAATAATACAATTACCAGCAACCTTGGCTAGCTAATTACAGCTCACCTAATGGCTAACAAAAATGTTCTACCCATAAAAGCAATGATGTTGTTAAAATAGTGAGATTTTGAGGCCAGCTACATTTTCGACGAAATTTGTGCATCACTGTGAATAAGAATAACCAGTGATATGTGAGATTAATATTGTGGGTTGGAACTTGGGTGAACCACATACCTCATTCTCTATGTTTGCTTTTTGTAGCATTTCCAACAATGGTACACAAATAATGCATTTAAAATAGCAGAGCTCACATAATAAAAATAGTTTGTACCATAGCTAATGCGATCAAGCTAATATTTAGCTAACCCATTATATTTTGGACTGAATGAATAAGGCCAGCTTAATTCTTTGTTTAGTGGAGTTATTATTCCTGGGGAATAATTAAAGTCCCCTGTGGAACTGCTAATAGGTATTAACATGAAGATACAACTGAAGTGCAATTAACAAAAAAGGTAGATGCTGATTTATACTGTACTATACAATGTAATCTACATTTGTATTGTAAACATCAGCAACAGAATGTGATATGTGATTATTTGTGTAGTGTAAAAGAAGTAATATTTGTAATTTTGGTGATTATTTTTTAGGAGGTTCATGATTTATATACTTTCTTTTCAACTTCAATGCTAACATTAAAACAAAACAGCAGTGGTAGAACAATACAACCCGAGGTTATTCATCCACTACAATTATCAATGCATGACACAATTACTCTTAGAAAACTTAAGTCAGCTTAACTAGACTTAATAATGCAAAATTAACATATAGACCGTCATTTGGACGATTAGCGAAATGCATGTATTTGTTCTGTGAAAAGTGTTACCAGCAAGTGTGGATACATTGCATTGTTTTCCTTTTTTGGTTTGCCCTGATGAAGGCCGAATATTTCAGTTGAATCATTTGATATTAAAAACTAAAAGCTGATTTAAAGGAAATTCATTGAATTGGCTAAAAGTAATCATACAACATCTATAGTGCTTAAAGATTAGAGATGAACCCTTACACATAAACCAAGATTGACATAGAGCTAGGAAGTTTCCTAACTGCATTCAATAAAGATGTTGTGTGAAAGTTATAAAAGGATATTTAACAAGCTTTTCTATAAAGTGTTAATAAGTTGATAATTATTACAAATATGCAATTGTGTAGATATTTGAAATGTGAAACCAAACTGAAATCCCTTTAATTAGCTTAGCAAGACCTTACTCCAGTAGTGGTGCTTCTGGGAATAATGCTGCAGATTTTATCTAATCCATCAATGAGTTCTTGCTGTTAAAAAATAAATAAATTAATAATCATCAATCAAACTAATTTTGGTATATAATGGTATTCATGAGTATACTAGTATTGTTTACAGGCAAGAAGAACATGAGCTCACATTAGTCTGTTTATAGTCCATAATGTTTATAAGTGATGTCACTGCAGCCTCACAAATCAAGCAATCCTGCATCAAGCACATGATTCTGTAATACTGCCCATTTTTATCACTACTCAAATATTTTATTTGCATGGATATAGCTAAGTCCCAACAATAAATATACATTTCAATTCAGGGGTGCGATTTATATCAGTCGTGTCATATTGCTAATAAATGTTGGGCTTGAAGATCAGGTGCTATTTAAGAGCTAATTTGAACTGCAAGTTTATGCCTTTAATATTACAGGGCTAGAGAAACAAACAATGGTTCCAAGTGTTTTGTTTAACCTTGTTATAGCTAGGGCCTAGAGTATATTCCCTGATAGAGCCCCCAAGCCATGATGAAAGCATGTTGTATGCTAACTGCAACTATATCACATGTATAGATTTAATGTTCAGCCTTAAAGATATAAAAAATGGGAATAAGGAAATTGGGAAGATATCATGGAGAGGAGAGTGAAAATACAGATTACCATGGCGATTGTACGCAGTTGTTTTAAGGTTTTCACTTACCTGTTTATTGGGCATATTAAACTGCATGGAAAAGAAAAGGAGCATAAGAGTAATTAAACGCAGGATGCAACCACTACAGACATAAACTTTAATGATGCTCATAAAACATAAAAACATGAGCACTATAATTAGATGTGCACCATATTGGATTTATTTAATCCTGTACATGTCCAGTGGAGTGCTCTATTGATATAAAATAATATAAACCTTATTTCAGTATTACAGAAGTTGTGAACAAAATAATTAATGGAGGCTTTTTAAATCTGTCTTGCCATTTTAGCGAAATAAATGTTGGCAATAGCTTGTGGTCACAAATAATGTCAAACCTCAAAACATGCTTTATATTAAATCACGAGTGGATACATGTATTAAGGAGCAAAAATATCTTATTATATTAATAGAAGGAAAATAACATTGAATTCATGTAGACAAAATGACTATCTACAAATTAAAATTATATACAGAGTAACCATAATGGTCCCTTACTTAGCGAGCTTCTCAGTTTATCCAGTTTTATTAACTTTGCTTATCTTTCTTCTGTGTATTTTTTACTTTAGATGTTGTTTAGACTTAATACAGCTGCTCCTCTCTCATTCCTTGAAAATAATTGTCTATATGTAAAAATTCTTTAAATATCCTAAAATTTAACTTATCCAAACAGTATTAGGTCTGCTTAGGATTTAGATATGCGAGTGTCTAGTGTAATAATCATTATACTGATTATATTGGGAAAGTTAAAAAATTGGGTTTTGAGAAAAGTTTTGCGGGAATCTAGGGGTAGAAGCAAAGGATAATGATCAGTTCATATAGATTTGGAGGGCGGTTATCATTTTATTTGATTAATCTTAACGAGTTGCCAAATACACGAGGCAAAATAATTTTTTATTGCCTAGCTCTCCTTATGTCCTATTTCTTGCTCAATTTGCACTTATTTTCATCCTATTTTACTCTGTTTCATTGCTACACTGAAGCTTTTCTATATATGCATGTACACACAATTATCATGTTGCAATTCATATAAAAGTATTTATTGCTGCATGTGATAAATGTACATAACATGAGGAAATTTATATTATTATACTTTTTATGTAACGATACAATAATATTGTAAAATAAAACACAAGATCCTTCATATGAGCACAGTCATATTGATTTCTTACATTAAATATTCTTTTCATTAAATAATTCTTGTTTCAAGCTGTTTGTTAATTATCCTATTGACAATATTGTAGCCCATTTTAAGGCTCACTCAACATTATGTTCAATCACCAGAATAGTTATTAGCAAGCTAGGACTTCAATCTTCTAGCTATATGGCAGGCAATGGTTCTCTCTTAGAATACTTCCACTTTTTATATGGTTTCCTTCAGCTATAGTAAGCCATACACTATATATACTCACCCCCATTTGTTGTTAAAGATGATGCTTGCCACTGTAAATCTAGCAGTTTCAACGAAGATGCTTATCCCTATTAACCTCTCTATATCAGCTTATTAAGTTGTGTTTTTCTAGCTGAGTAACCTAACATGCAGGTTGGATCTTGCCTTGCTAGTCTATAGTTTCAACATAAAAGCTCTAGAAAATGTTTTTAATTTTTCTGCAAAAATTTCTTCTTCATTAAATGAAAATTGGACTTATTCATATAATATCCACTGCCGGCCCTAAAAACTAGAGTATCTAGAATATACATTTAGTCATAACGAAATTACCTTTGGAAGTTTAGCTTGCCGACTTTTCCTAGAGAGTGGACAACCAAAAAGTTGGTGACAATGTTTATCAATACTCTGGGTGGGAATGAAAAGAAATAGCAGAGGTATATACAAGTAGAAAAATGTTATTTTTAGCTAGAGCTGATTCCTTTCTTTAAAATAAAGGCTATTTTGTTTTTTAAGAACACTATTTTAACAATTTAGGTTTTTTGTCGTCGAATAATGCAAGACACAATTAAAATTTCCCTAAGCTGTATAGGTTAGTAGGCCAGTTTAACCCAGATAAACATAAGGATGGTATATTATGCGTTCAAAGCACCCAATTTTAACACACATGCACATAAGAAATGTAAATTTGGGCCATTGCATATTTATTCCTTTGTGGCTGTAGCCACCATTCCCCCAAATAATTACAAGATAATTTAATCTGGAATTCTGCAATACCAACTATAGAGGAGCTTAATTTATATTTCATATTTCTAAAATATTGTTTAAAATGATTAAAAAAGGATAAATGCAATATAGGAGTGTTTTAATAAACATTCATAAATGGAAAAGACTAAATATTCCTTTTCTTGTCTTGATACATTGAAAGCCTTCTGAATTTACAAGCCAGATTTTGCCTATTTTGGGCGAAACATTGAATTAAAAATATGAACAAAAAAATAAATTCATAAAAGTCCCTGTTTGTAATATTAATTAACTATTTAAGAGCATTTTTTCAGTATTCAAATTGAGTGGGACAAACAAACATAGCAATACTTTACACCAATACATCAAAATGATATAATATTGTATTGAATAACTCCAGCACATTGTTATGAGATGTCAAACTTTGTCCTATCCTGATTTATTATGTTAGCATTCTCCTTCACAGACACACAGAGCTATAAATTCAAGTGCAGCATTTTTACAATTGTAAATGATATCAGGAGGGTAGGAAGGCAATTAATATTGTCAGATGGGGCTTTTGTGACATCGTACAGTGAGAAAAACAAGCCAATCAAAAATATGGTTAGGGTGTGTCTGTGTCTGCCTCCAGAATGTAAAAAAAAAATTTATCTGGCACTTGGAGCATTTTTAACTAGAAAAGGAATTGTTTAAGATGTTCTTTTAATGAAAATTGAGTGGGATTTATTTCCCCAGTATGTTTGCTACATACAATTTCCAAATGTCATTGATCAGTATTTCAGACAAATTAATATTGAGGTGTGATTTTTTTACCTTATTATATTACATTGAATGTCATTAGATGGTTTAAGCCCCCACTGTTTATATAAGTAGTGTTTCATCATGTTCATAGTAGAAAATAATCTTAAAGATGGTCCATTTTTTCAGGCATCACTAAAATGATATTGGCAATTCTGTACACTTGCTTATATCCACTCTGTGGTGCAAATGTATATGTTTGCCATAAGTTATTAATTTAGAAACATAAAATAATCTTTATTGGTTTCTAATAAAAAAACTTAAATTCTTCTTTGATGTGTTTAGTGAATATAAAAGCCATAGATTAGGTAAGAGGAGGGAATTTGAGTAGCTTTCTCAAAGAACTAACCTTAGATGGTGTGCGTTCTTGGGTACTCCACTATTCTTTTTGACTGCTTGAGAGGAAAAGTAGTGATATAGTAGGTTATGGAAACTCATCTTATTTTGGCCAGATCAGTGTTGATCTAGAAGCTCTGTATTTTCTGGGAAGAGAAGGCATATCTGAATTATATTTCATCTAGCCTAGTGTTCTCATTAGAGCTGAATATTTGGATGGAGATGAGATTATCTGTAATAAAGAAGGCATTGATAGTGAAGTTAGTAAGCAATATTTTTAATTGTTTGAATCAATGAAAAATGTACTAGCTAAGCAAAAACAAAATATTTAGATTTGAAACATAAAGTAAGGATTTAGAAAATTGCTTGTCCCTTATTGCCAGCCTAAGCCAAGAGAAATTGTTTACTTAGTTTATTAATTTCACTTCATATTAAATTAAATCCACAAAAACAAGACTAGTATATAAGTTAACATTAGATTCACCTCAATGTAGTTTTGTGGTTCATTTCTATGGTAAAAAAACTGAATATCAAATGGTATTACATAAAAAATGACTTTTCAGAATTATTACTGTGATAGTGTGGCAGCATATTTTCACATTATTTATGCTTTGTTTTTAATTCAATATCGTTGTTAATTTATAAATACAGTGTAGTATAAAAATGCAGTTCGTTCGTTTGGCAAGTAAAATTAGGCTGAAAGAAAAATAATTAATTAACTAGCTCAAATATTCTCATATTTATCTATTACTCCGTTCCGATCGCATTCACATATTCTTTTAACTTCTGTATTGTCAATATTAACGTTAAAACTAATATTTGGTGGAAAATGTACACTACCATCATTTTAACACTATTTGTCTGTGCATTATGGGCACATATAAATAGCATATCAAGATTTATATATATAATTCACAAATCTCAGTTGTTACTTCTCCTGTGAATTAGGCACGAAAAGAAATCTTACACAGATGCATCACAATGACACAAACATTTGCTTAATAGTAACACACATTACTAATATGTTTACTTCTAACAAGGAGGTGTAAACAAATCACCTCAAATTTCAAGGAGTTTCTTAGGAATTTCATCATCACAGTAGTGCAATTTGTTCCAACTTCCACATTAATTATCCTGCACACAGCCTTCAGATTGTATTCTAATTCCTGGTACTGAAGGGGAAAAAACACACAACAATAATTAGTAAAACAAGTATGTATTGCATGGCTGCAATTGAGGATAATAATAATAATTGTAATAATAATAATAATAATAATAATAATAATAATAATAATAATAATAATAATAATAATAATAATAATAATAATAATAATAATAATAATAATAATAATAATAATAATAATAATAACAATAATAATAATAATAATAATAATAATAATAATAATAATAATAATAATAATAATAATAATAATAATAATAATAATAATGATAACCAGAGATGAAAAAAATTACAGATCATTCTAGACAATTAAAGTTGGTATTTGTATGTGAACTGCATTATCAACAGCAAAGAAGAGAATGTATTTAATTACAGCAATAAAAAATAATGCATGCAGAGTGTATGAAATTCCATTTAATTAAGTAGAAAGGTGAAAGATTCTTGTAACAGAGAAAAAGTTATGAAAAATCACAAAAGGTCAATTGATATTGATTATCACAACCTTTGAAACCTATGGCCCCCAAATCAGTCGGACATCCAACCCTGATATCCTCACAAAATCAATCAAAATGTAAACTATGTTTATAATCAGTGTTTGAAACAATAAATATGTCTTAAAAATAAAGCAGTTACTAAGTTGTAGTGGAATGGTTCAATGAGGTCTCCTGCTGGAAATCTCACCACTCAGGGCTACATATAGGTTGAAAAACTGGCCACTCAGGTTGAGAGAGTTACATATGCATGATATCATTATGAAGTAACAGATTTAGGGTTAAGGAAATTTCAGAGTTATGAATCATTTTCCAGAGGGGTTCCCCCTCTGAGATTCTACTGCAGAGGGTAATTATGGAGGATGGGGAGGTTGGGGGGGGGGGGGGGGTTGGAATCCCTACTTTTAGCAAATAACTTCTTTTTTTACTACAAGACTTTCACACACTACTGAAAGATGCTGAAATGAAATAGCATACTAATGTTTTTGACACATTCATGGTTAAATGAGTGTACAAATCGCCAGCTACTACATTACTCTTATAAGTGTAAGTAGCAAATTAATATTCTAGGCTAACTAGTGCAGAGTGGATCATGGGTAAAAGACAAGCCTCCTTGTTGTTTTTGTCAAAGCACACCAGCAGTAAATGGAGTCTTGATAATGCAGATCAAGAATCAGATGACTCTGATTTAAGACTGCCCAGAATAATCTGAAAATGATCCCATAATCCATCACATATGATGTAAACATTCATCTCCCAAACTTTGGTGTGATCTGAAGACCCCCCAAAAATTAAACAATTTGTCAGACTCTGTTGTTTAATTTACAAAATTTGCCTTCGATTCAAGCTTAAGTAAGTGGCAAAAATAAAGTGTTTCTCAGGTGAAGAAATGGAGCTAGAAAATATCCTCAATTCGGAATAGGCTTCCTCAAGATCCCCACCAACCAGTTAAATCAAATAATGGATCAAACAAGCTTTCCAACTAGCCTGGTACTCTGCAATTTTCATAGCTGCTGCATTACCTTCCAATTTCAGATTCTGTAATTTGCCATACTTGTGCTACAGCTTATTTGAAGGGACTGTTTCATCATGATAATTGACCTGAAAGCTCATTCATGTCTGATGCATTCAGAAATTAGCGAAATGCTCTATGCAAAATCAAGGGTTTACGAAAACATGAGAGATTGCTATGTCACAAACATATGTTAAGTCACCAAGTCACACTGATGAGCAGCTGAAGGAGATCAAGAGTGAAAAAGAGTAACTGATCCTGAAAATCTTCCAAAGTATATTCTCTCTCACCTGCCAAGGCATTGCCCTTCATAAGGGCAAGCAAGAGAGGAGCAGTCAAATTCCAAGCAGCTCTTCCTTCTCCAAGCTGAAGACAATGAAGTGCTCACAAATTGGATACAAATTTGGCTAAAAAAGAGCTGCGTTTATAGCAGTTGTTGAGAGTACAAACCTTTATGATTGCTTGAAGAACAGTATATATATTGTATAAAAAATATATATTTTTACTGCACTGATAGGTTAGAATGGTTTGCATAGCTGAAAGGTAAAGCTTATTTGGCAAGCAAAGCCAGTCCTAGTCTAGATTTGGAAGGTATAGTTGGTAATGCTGAGCAAGTTGTATTTATGAATGTATGTATGTATCTTTCTATCTATGCACCATTTTTTTTTATCACCAGGAAAAATATGTGAAGAATTCACCCACCTATGATATTGCAGGTTTATTTATATCTGGAATGATTGTTGATCAACAAAGTAAACAACATGAGCTATAGAAGACCTACATGCCAAAAGAAATTAAGATGAGCATTGATTGGTTCATCAAAACGCGCTTGCATTTATTATTTTCTTTTAACTATGCATTCATTACAAGTAGATATATCTTAAACATTCAGTTGTTTAGCACATATAACTATGTTAAGTGCCCATTTCATTATCATTATAAATGGTTTTAATAGGGGACATTTTGTTATTTCTCTGTGAAGCACTGATTTTTATAACATTGAAAAAGTACAGAATATACATATGATGCGTATTAACTGCATGCCTAGATAACATATTTCAATAAAACATTGAGGCAAGAAATTTTGTATTATGAGCATGTCAATTATTTATTTGTAGTTGTCTGTAATTTCTGGATGTGATGTTGCTGCTTATTTTAATAGACCTATTCTGAGTCTTCCAATTCTGCAAGTAGCTTTATTTGGTTACAAAACACTTTCTAACATAGCCACCAAACATTTGTACTTCTGGGTTGTAAAGTAGCCAATAATAAATGTCACAAGGATTTTTCAAATCCTCAGCTAAAAGGGGCTTTTCAACAAGATAGATGTCCAAATAGTTATTTAGTAAATGTGCTTCTGAAGAATAAAGTTGAACTCAAAGTATACTTGAACCATTACTAGTTTCTTCTTAGTTCGCCTCAAGATGTACCATGCCTCGAGAGATTTGATCTTTCTTAACCTGGCTAGAGAGATTAGCTCCTTCTTTGTCTAGCTTGTGAGATTAATCCTCAGTGTTCTCCATCTAAAAAATGATGGGTTGTTTAGATTTTCTATGAGAGCATTATTTCATATTAGTGATAACAAAATGTCGATTCTCAGTTAAGCTTCTGTTTTGGGGTTAGAAGTGATGGGCTAAAAATCAGAATTGCTATTCAATGCCTAGCAATCAATTCTCATTGGTGAATGAAGTGAATCCTCAATGTAGAATTCAATGTAAAACTAGGTATTGTTGCAGATGGTGTATCTATGTATCTATCTATGGACTATATGTTAACCACCCATAAAAATGTGAATGGGTCACCTGGCTTTAAATATTGTGGGCTTAATTAAATCTAGAAAGATTGCCATAGTGATACCGAAAATATGCCGAAATTAGAAGATAAACTCTCCTTGCTATACTCTGTAAGTGAGAACAGGCAGCACTGTTAATAGTTCATGTGATCCTTTATAATACAGCAAAATAATCTATCCTGAAATCAGCCCAAATAAACCAAAGCTTGACCATAGGCCTTCATACAGCCCAATTAATTTTGGCTACATAAGAAGGTGGGAATGGAATGTATTTTTGACAGGAAACTATGATGGACATAGTAAAATACTTTTTTCTCCTTCACACTCGATGTTGATTATACTCATCTTGATTCGGTTCATAAAATATCCTTACTTTTATTCTTTGCTTACCACCCAATCCCTAGCATTCAAATAAAGCATAACTTACTTCAGCCCAGGTATACCTCCTGTTGTCTTGCTCAAGAAAGGTCCCGAATATTTTACAGATTTCACATTTACCACTCTTAACTCTCTGTAGTGTAAAACAACAAAAGCAACAGCAAATCATTCATTCAAATATAATTCATCTAACCATTTATTATGAGGTATTCCATGAAAAGTAACAAAGTCAGACAATTCTAATGGGAACTTATACACACATTCATTAATGCCTGATTTCTATACAAAAATGTGTGCAACCCTAGACATTTTTTTACAATTTATACATATTTTTGATGCAAAGTTAACCTTAATTAGGTAAAATTATACAGTAATCATCTAGAAATTACTCTATTCCTGTATTGGTGTAGGGCTAAAAACTATAATTTCATGTGCCAGTATATATATATAATGTTATGTAATGAAGAAACTGAAAGAGTTATGGTTTCTTCATTATTTCAAGGTTCTATCTGTAGGTGTACTGTTTATAAGCTAGCTAACTAAATGACTTTGAAAATAAACAAATGTTTGGTCTAGTTTTGTTTCATTAGCATTTTTTTTAGCTTTCAAAAAGCTTCTGGTAGTTGATAATCTGTATACTCTCAGCGTATACCTTCAAATTATACTAGTCAGGGTACAGGGTAAGTATATTCATTGATGTTCTTTTCAAATTTAGTTGTTAATTTATGGTCATGGAGGATCTGTACAAACCTAATTGCTTATTAGTATGTTTTCATCTTTAGTATTATTCTGTGCTTGGAAGACTAGACTACTCATAGAAGCTCTTAGGACTACAGCTACTCTTAATAGCTATAGCTTTCACATGGAATACAATTTAACACTTTTTTGAAAGAGCAATATTATTGTTAGTTAGCATGTGTAATGTCAGCATTAATATGTGGCTAGAGCTAAACAAAATAGCAATGCTAGCATTTTGTATCTATGGGCATCCGACACAGAAGACATATCTAGATACACCAAAGGGAATTCTCAAAGGTAGCTTCTAGAAAACAACATGCCTAGAAAACTAGATCAATGTGATGATTGAGTGGCATGAGAAAGCTATAGCTACAAAGCACATAAATAGCAATATATGTTGCACTGGTCTACGCTAGCAACAAAGTGGGAAGGGAGTTTATTGGTGAGAAACCACAAGCTAGCTAATGGTTTTCGATGCTGCCTATACTGTATATATACTTGTTCACCATATTTAGGTGATATTTTAGTAGTATACACCATGTTAAAAGGGTTAGCATATCCATGCTCAATTAGCAAAATTAATTGCAATGAGTCAGTTATTATATGTCATACTGAAAATGTGTCCATTTCTCTCCTGCACTCACTTTCAAATAGGCAAAATGTGCCAGAAATCATGTTTTATGTTTGCGAAGTTTGTTGGTTTTAGACCAGACAAATAATATATCTGATCTGTAATTTGAGCATGTCGAGAAATTGTGTACTATATATTTCAGAATGAAACACGACCACTTTCACTTGACAGTTTAAAATTTATTGACCATTCTTACTTCTGTGCACCCAATTCTCTTTCTTTGATCTTCAAATGTTTCAAGTCAATTCTCTTGATCTTATATTTTAACTATGTCACTATTTCCAAATCCTTTCATTCAGATGGGTGACAATATTTATATGGTAAAAGACTCCATTCATCATCAATATAAAGAGACTTACAGATTCTATGTTCAAGTACCCATTGTTCAGCTCACCAAAATGTTCTATCTCACCTAGCTATTTAGTTTCAGTCCATCTTAATGTTTTGACATTACACTAAAGTTCCTGTTCTCTCGTAATAAATTCCCTACTAATAAATTATTTGTTCTCTTGCCATAGCATTTCAATGTCCATAAGTTCATGTTTTATATTTTTGATGCATGCATTTAAAGACTGTTCTGAAGGTACTTCTGTTTGATCTTGCTACCATTGGTCTGGGCTTCTTCCTCAGTTGCTTTCTCATATTTATTTCTGCAATTTTGATGTGTTTGTGCAAGATTACCCACAAAACATGTTGTGGCTTCACCATTCTAACATTCTCAGCAGGCTAGTAATGTAAAGAACACATTGGCACATTTTGCACTTTGTTTGACTTACCAACATTTGTGCATAGGCAATATAATAGAAATAAATAAGTAAATATAATAACGATAATATGTATAATTCTAGGATTATGTTTTGGCATTTTTATACCACGATAAAATATATAAAGTATAGACCAGTTTTATTTTTCATAGTAATGACTTACTCTGTAATTACTAGCAGGACACTGGCGCACTTGTTTGCACATTGAAGATGAATCCTACAAGAGAAGTGTGTGAACAGTGAAAACCATTCAAGATTGCATGGGACACATAGATATAACTTACAGGTTGCATTTTTAAGTAATGATAAAATCGCATCTTTAGACCGAAATTTCCTTCTATTTGAGGAAGGATTCTATCCAATGCCATCCAGCACTGGGTTTTATAGCCACTTTTACTTTCAGGCAACAATCCACATTTTCGATAAATCTGTGCAGAGAAATGCACGCAAAAAAGTTATGTAGAAATTCTACAATCACCACATCCATTGCCATCATGTAATTAACTTATACATTCATTTCAACTAGCATGCTTACACTATATACTCATCAAAACACATGCACTCGATACTTATTCCCAGATGGTTGCTTTCCACTGGCCAATATTTCATGCACCACACACGTACACCACTCAGTATTCATTCATCACACATGACACTAATAATTAATGCCAAATTCACTCTCTATAAGATTGATATGGATGGCAAGTAGGGGGAAAAGAACATAGATAAATGCGAATGTATTTGTTAAAATATTCTTTCGATAAGAAGTGAATTTAAGTTATTGTCCTGTTAGTAAAGGTGAGGTTTAAAAATTCATTTTTTTATTAAAATACCATATTCAGCATAACCTTCATGGTTCTTTTGTGTACCAAATGCTAGTATTGTTAGAATGTTTGGCTCTAGCCATTGCCATAGCCATAGACTAGCTTTTCAGACCAGACATAAACTAAGTCTGGTAACTATAGCCAGGTTTTATTATGGGGTTATGCAACCCCATTGAGAAATCACAAATCTTTCAATTTCCTGTCCCATAGGTTTAGCATACCTGGGAATACTACCATGAATATTATCAAATAATGTTGGATGATATTGTAACAGAGTTGAACTAAGTTGAAACTGGGTCAATTCATAGTTGATTTATATTTCTCTATTCAGTTGACATAACATTACAATAACCTTCTCAATAATCGACTTGAAATTGTATACCCTCGATGTTTTGACTAGATGTTCTAGCTTTCATCAGGAATAATATTATTTCTAATGAAGGCTATAGCATCTAGTCGAGGAATAAAATTTCAAGTTGATTATTGAGAAGGTTACTGTATTTATATTTTCTGCAACCTCATTTCAATGTTATTTATGGTTGTTAGAACCATGTCAATGGAATTCTCTTCATTAATAATTTTAATTACTCTGGAAAGAAAACCATTTGTACAGTAGAAATGTGTATGCAATGAATTTATAACCAATTGGGAATAACTCCACAATTTGACTTATTTCAACTACACACTCAGCTGCTGTGGGCAGAGCTGTTGTTTGTAGCTACATGAGCACTCCAGTGATGTATCAAAAACCACAGAATGTAAGTTGCAAATTGGCTCTAGGCTCTTAGAACTTATTACATAGATAAGTAATTTTCAACTTGGTGTTTGGTATAGCTTTATCACAGTGCTCTTATGAGGTTCTAGAATGCTCTTTCTAATATATTTTAGCTATGTTAATTAAGTAAGTAAGCTGTATAGCTATTATAAGCTGTGTGTAAACTTTAGTGGCTTGCTAAGAGAGCTTGTCAGATATTTGTCCTCACTGAATTGTAGATCTTAATGGATAACAAATCCATAGAGTTGGTTGCATTTGGAGAAGAGAATTGCTTTTATTGGTGAGCGAACAGAACCATCAGTGGGGAAGTGGATGGAAATATTGGTATTGGTTGGATATGTATATTTATATTACATCATGTGATCTGTGGCTAATCTGATTGGTTAATAACTATAGGTTACATAGGCGCGTAACCTACACTTTTAACCGCATGTAGTTTAGCGCATGCGCAATGTAGTATAAGTAAGATAGCCTATACAAAAGAGTCGGTTATGCGCCAGTGTAACCTACTCGTTTGCCGTTACATTCCTTGGCTTCGCCTTGGGGTAACCACAAACTCGGAGGTTACATAGGCGCACAACCGACTCTTTTGTATAGGCTATCCTCTATGTATGTATGCATGTATGTATGTATGTATAAATGTATCTATATCTATGTTTATACTAGATCACATCATCTGTTGCTAATCTGATTGGTTAATAACTATAGGTTACAAGGCGCGTAACCTACACTTTTAACCGCATGTAGTTTAGCGTGTGCGCAATGTAGTATAAGTAAGATAGCCTATACAAAAGAGTCGGTTATTCGCCAGTGTAACCTACTCGTTTGCTGTTACATTCCTCGGCTTCGCCTCGGGGTAACCACAAACTCGGAGGTTACATAGGCACATAACCGACTCTTTTGTATAGGCTATCCTATACATATATATATATACATGTACATATACATATACATATACATCCTATACATATATTCATCATACACTTACAAACAAAAATATGAGAAATCTACTTGCCTTAATAAAGCGTCAATCATGAATGTATGTCATAGTTATGAGAATGATTGACAGAATGTCAGGGAGCAGATTCAGCAGTCTGGACTAGTGGCACTGCACTAGTGAGAATTGGAAGCATAGTAATAAGACCCTTACCAAATAGCAGAAGAAAATATCCTGAAATGGTACTCAAGACTCTAATAAACCTAGACAAGTCTTCCAAAAGCTTTCCACCGGTAGGTCTTTTTACAAAGAAAATCTGAACAGACATGTTAAATCTGCTGCATAGATGACAGGAAATGATGATGGACATGTTAGGATTTAAAACCAAAACATTGTTTCAATGACATTTTGAATAATCAACTTGAAATTTACTCTTAGACTAGACACTCTAGCCTTCATATTTTATGAAGGCTAGAGTTTCTAGTCGAAGAGTAAATATCAAGTTGATTTTTTAGGTTAATGAAAAATTTGGTAATGTCAACATAGATTTCGTGGGGGTTTATAATATTGTTGTTAATTTTTTAACCCTCTTCATCGCACTTCACTCACCACTAAATACCACCCTTATATTATTAGTATTAGAGGGGAAAAAAATCAAAAATGGATTTCTTGTGTTGGTGGTTTACAATGGTGGCTGCTTCTGCATTGAAAGGTTTAACACAGCTACTTTTAAAATTCAGCCTGTGAAAATGACAACGGATTGTTTTGGTACTAGTTTTACTTATTAAATATCAATGATTTGTTCTTTTTTAAATTAATTCCACCAGTGAGAGTGTTTATGTTCTTCCCATCTGCAGTGAAAGCTGTTCCAAATACATAATAAATTTCCAAACCAAGACATATTTTATACATGCAGTTGTTTTACAACCAATCATCCTATTACCCTGCAAGGTATTCAGTCGTGTAACCATGCACAAGTTGTGCAATTGTAAACATAAACTGTTCTAGCTTTTCAGATTTCTAGTAATTATTTATCTTTAAGATATATAGGAATTTTCTGTTTATATTTAAACCCTTTCTATTAAGCCAAGTATTTGCATGTGAATGAATAGCGAACCCATAAAACTTAGCTACATCACATATGCATAATGGCCATGATGACAATACAAAATATCCTAACAGATGTGGCTATGATGGCAATACAAGTATCCCCACAGGCATGTACATGATGGCAGTACAATCTCTCCTCCCAGATAATGGCCATAATAGTAATGCAATCTCTCCACATAGATATGGCCATTATTGCAATACAAACCTCCTCATAGATATGTATATGCATAATGACAACATAAACTCTTCTGGCTATGATGGCAATACTTATCTCTTAACTGACATGCACATGATGGTAGTAGTATAATCCATCCTCATAAATAATGGTAATGCAATCTCTCCTCATAGATATGGCCATGATGGTAACAAAAACTCTACTGATAGATATGAATATAATTTCTCCTCATACGTAATGGCCATGATGGCAATTCAAATTGTATTCACAGATAATGTGGCCATGCCTTGGCAATGTAATCTCTACTCACAGATTTGCCATGGCAGTAATGATACTGCCATACAAACACTCTTGACTGATATAGTCATGCATAATATACAAACTCTCCAAACAGATATGGCCATGTTGGTCATAAAAACTCTCCTCATAGATTTGACCATGCATGACAATAAAATTATACTGTTAAACTCACAATGCTTCCAATAACTAGTAATAAGTAAATTCACAATGGAACATTTGATATTAATCAAGGTTTTATGTCCCACTTCCTCCCACTCTACAAAACTACACTGGGCAGCTTACATTATCACGTAATTTATTAGTGTTTGCATCAGTGGAGTTAATATATAATTTTGCATAGAGAACAATTAACTTGCATGAGATACATCGGTCGACAAACATCGTATTCTGTGGAGAGACAACAATAATAATAATTAAAATTAAGCATGATAATACTCTTATTGACAATTAATGAGGGTACCCCTGTGTACATGAAAAATAATATCTTATAATGACATTATAAAAAATCAACTTGAAATTAATCTCTAGACATTTCGACTAGATGCTCTACCCTTTAAAAGGAATAATGAGTTACTAAGACTCACATGAGTAGCTAGCTATCTACCACATGAGTAGCTAACTATCTACCACATGATATATACCATACCATGCCAAGCGCATGTAAACTGGATGTGGCAAAAATAAAATTATGCCTTACTTCTCACTGAGTGCAGAGCCTCACTCCACAGTTTCAGACAATCACCCAGTAAGTAATACAAATTAACAATTACAAATTACATTAAGGTCACACAAAGTTAAAATAATAATATAATAACCAAAATATTATAATTTAGCTGCTCTTTTGCAGCCAGATTGAACATATGTCAGGAAAATAAAAACGGAAAAGACCTGGATAGTCTTTAACATTTGAAGGGAAGCTGGAAGTCCTCTCACACAGAAAAGAATTTGTTTCCAATATCAAAATCATTAAATTCCTATTGATCATATTGTGGCTACTTTCAGGCATTAGATAGTTTAAACCTTATCATGCCAAGCTATAGTACCTCTAGGCTTATTGATCTATTTATCATATTCATACACCTGTACCTATATAATTATTTTACTGAAAAGCTAATGATTTAGTTATGATTCCCTGTCAGTTTTAAAATAGAGATATATCATGTACCTAGATATATCTAGTCCAGCTACTAGATGCCAGCCAATCAGCCCTACATTTCATTGGGATACAGATCTCATTATCAGGTATCAATAGGCTAACTGGACAAAGAAAGACCTGCAAGTCGATGAAGATGCCAGCAATTTCATTGAAAATATAACATGCAGAAAAAAATACCGAGGTTTTGATCGCCCCAAGAGCCAGCAATGTTTCACAAACCATATTCAGTTTTATTCGTATTTGCAGGCAAATAATTATATATCCAGATGTTTTGTGTATTGGAACATCAGAAGTAAGATAATACATTTTTAGTAAGGGACCTTTGAGAGAAAGTTATATATAAGTGAAATAATTGATAGCAAGATAGAAACCATTTATACCTATTTTTTTCACTACTAATTCTTCACTTAGTGAAAGATTGAAGAAAGGTATGGATTAATTTGCGAGGTAATAACAACTCCAAACACAATCTAGGAAGCTAAGAATATGTTTTACTCGAAATTTGTTTCTGACAACTTACTGGTTATTCTAGTATATGGAGTATTAGCATACATCCTGATATATTCATTACAGCTATTTCTGGGTCAACCATACAGATATGTACGTAAAACATAAGGGATGAGTTTTATTAAGAACACATGAAAACTGCTTCCCTTGAACATGCAAATGCAACTTCACTAAGAATGAGCACATTGTCAAAGAGTTTTGGAATGCCAAATAAGGTAACAAGAATTTATTCAAATATTGGTTTGCATTTATGACAATTTGCTCAGTATGCTCTCCATCATTAGAAAATCTCGAATTGCTTAAAACATCACATTTATTATATTTATATAGTTGAAGTGGCTCCATACATAGCTAGTTATGTTTTAATTTTTGTTCTTGTTCAGTAGTTGTATGATGAGTCAATAGCAGCTTAGCTATAGCCTTCACATGGAACTTGAGTATCATGTTTAAATAGTACTATACTTGATGAGGCTAACCTAAGTTCTGGTACATTCTAAGCCTATATTTTTTCTTGTTCTAGTATGTTACTAGCTTTATGACATTTTCTCTAAAATATAACAACCAATTCCATTCTGTTAAATTAAGGTGGTTTATATAATAACTTTCTCAATACACCCCTCCCCCTTGATACTTCAGCTGGATGATCTAGCCTTGTTCATATTTTTATAGGTAAACAGAAATTCGCAGTTTATATTAATGCAAACTTTTCCATTTCTCTCCCCACTAATGTTTTGCTTTGATAAAAAAAAATTTAGCCTGATTGTGTATAAAAAAATAAATGCAGTCCATATCATGTTAAGCAATAAAATGGTCTACGACACATTTTTACTAATGCCTTGTACACTTTATATACCTTACCATGTTGTAATTTTTTTGTAGAAGAGATGAACTGGATCGAGATTTGTTGAAACATGGTCCCAATATATGGCATGATAGTTCTGCGGTCTATATAAGATAGGTGCATGAAAGTGACTACCATTACTAACACCCCAGCAACACAGAGCTACTGAGCTATTAAAGACTTACAAGATTCCATGGTAGGAGCAACAACATGGAACTAAGATATTTTTTAACTACTGATTGGCAGAGGCGAGCATCAGAAATCATGGGGCAAAACTTATAATACAGGATTTGAAATGCTTCTTTCTGCAAAAAATAATATAACACAAATTTGTCATAGTTTGCTCACTCAGTGCAACAATCACCCACACACAACATGGCCAACATTACACAATGCATATTCACAAAATTACAACACATGCACTAACCAACAACTTAGTCTTACTTCAGGTATTCACATACACACACCACACACATATAAACGCACTTTTCACACATACATCCTTTCCCTCTGTTGGACAACAGGCCAGCAGGAATAAGTTATTGAACAAAGCGAATACATACGTTTATCGGACTTGGCAGAAAGTGTTCCACACAAGCAGTTGCCAGAGGACGATGCTTACGATGAAATACTTGATGTTACATGTATAACTAGCTTTTCTACCTCCATGACATAAACTTACACATGCAGATACTCATGCCTGATGTTTTATTTACTTCTGTGATATTTTTGAAGGGAAGTGTCCGTATCTTATTGAAGATTAGTTCACATGTTTCACAAATGGAATTGTTGATAATTTTCTGTGGAAAGAAAAATCCACAATAAATATATACCCATTAGCTTGCTATGGCAAGATTGTCATTCGAAAATAATGAACGCAAATAGAATAATTATACATGACTTTACTCAAGTGAAAGATATAATAAGAGCACACTTTAGCATAATTATAAATAAATCGAATTTTGGGTGCCAGGATATGTCACTGGGAAGGTGCCACAGTATGATTACAAATCATTAAGTATGATCTATCTGTATGAGGTGTACAAGTATACCGTCTTGGATATTATTATTGGTATAAATAATTTTCAATCATAATACTACTATGATATAGTCTTACTCTCATATAAAGTTCTTGAATGCAAATACAATATGCAGCAGTGTGGGGATACCATAATTCCGTTAGATTTATGCAAACCAAAGCTGAGCAACCTAATAATCCATCTTAACTAAACCAAACTTTAGAGCAAAGATATCCTAAAAATAGTACAGCTTCCTTAAAATTGATCTTTCTTTTAAGCGTACATGTTTGTGTAAGATAAAGTTTTCCTAGGCAGAATAATATCAAAGAATGCATAAGACCTTCTATAAATGAAGGTTGAAAAACTGCATATAGTAAGCCACTTATTAATTTGCACTATCTGTTTATACATCTACTTACCTTTATAGTTTCCACCAGAACTAATGTATAAAATTCTCAGGTCAATATAAAACAAGTAAAATACTCGAAATTCGAGATTGTGAATGACAAACCTGTTTCACTATTCAACAATAATCTTTCATACCAAAAATTGGTGAAAGTTCATCAATAACATAAATACCCTTGCAAACTTGCATTATTGAAAATTAGTTATGAAGTGAAATTCACCTCAATATTTCAGCTAGACACTCTAGCCTTAATGACTAATCTAATACTATATATATATCTTTCTATCTTTCCTAAAGCATAATTTACATAGCCACATGTCTAGCTGAAATATGACGAGCAAATTTAAGTTAACTACTAAGAAAGCATTTACTTGTATAAAGGCTTGTTTGTAGAAACAACCACGATAAAAATATAATCTATGGTTCATAAGTAGTGGTTATATACTGAATAACATCTTGAAGGTGACTACTAGGGCTATGGTTAGGGTTAGACCAGGCCTGAAATATCAGCACATGATCTCTCTATCTCACCATACAATACTGTTCACTTTACATTAGGTATGTTCATAGTAATTTTGGCACATATAATTATAGAGAAGCTATGAAAGACTGTCTCTACTGTACGAAGCTAGAGTGATAATCATTTCTTTAATTGAAAAGTAAAGAAAGCTACTGATGAAGTTGATTTGCAAAGGTTTCTGAGTATTAAAGCAGATGGAATAAACTAGAGAAGGCGTTGGCCGTTCATGATTTTTTGTGGACCTCTTACAATATTTTAGAGTAGTTTTATGCATAATTTGGCCTCATGAAATAGTTGAGGTGGTCCTCTACTATTATAGCTCTACCTAGTTCAATTATGATAGCTAATTGAATACAGGTGCGATAAACTTGTCAAGCAATCAGGAACAAAAAGCCTAGTGGTAAACACAGCAACAGAGAATTGGTGCAGCAGCTCTTTCTCAGCACCAGGAAATGTCCCAGAAAATTGCATATTAAGAGTAATCTCGGTACACGCAATACTGATAATTGACAGTTTATGATATGAAAAAGTTTTGCTCAAATTTTTTGTAAACATCATGATCTATTTAATTATTAGCTGAGGCTGCGTGGATGCAGATTATTTCTAGTCGATGAGCTTGTTCAAGATGAGGTGGATATCCGCTGAGTTATGTTTGAGTTGTGAGACTAACATAGAAATAACACATATCCCATAATAAACTTGGACAAATGAATTTATCAAGCAAATATTCTTGGCCTTTGAAGAGAGGCCTGATAAAGCGACACCATAACATTTGCATGATATCTGTGAGAACATGCATAGTACATTTACTGACCGGTTTGGATCTGTTTGTAGGATGTGTTTAAAAATCAAATGATGAAAAAACAAAATCTTCTAATTTAAAATAATTTATGAACTTTTCTCCTATTAGCAGCTTTAAAGAGATGCATCCACATTAACTTACGTCAACGTGGAGTGGTACTATTTTTGATTTACAGGCATCCTTACAAAGCTTATTTGGTCCCTATAAAAATAATAATAGTACAGTTAATAATAGTACAGTAATAATAAATATAATAATAATTATAATGATAATAATGACATCAACAATAACAATAATATGAAAAGCAATCAAGGACTGCAAATGTCTGGCACTCACAACTATTTTACTTCCACAATCATTAAAGAACAATTGACTTGTCACCATGGTGGCAAGGTGGTGTTTGTAAAATTGTTACATGAAAAATAGTTCATCATAACCATGTTGCATAATTTCTGTTACAGTTGCCAAAATGTAATCTTAATGCACAGGCCTATGAAGTCAATTGATATCCGCTTCTGTTGACAGTGGCTTCTAGTAGTAATATTATCACCATCAATAATACATGGATTCCTCATTCACCTAACCTGTCCATAAAATTCATGAAAATCCATTGGTAAGTTTTTGTAATTTCCTGCTAACAGTTAAAATATAACATCCTTGGAAGAATTAATAAAACAAAAAGTAAAATGACTAATAGTGGCATGAGTGTATGAAGTAGAAATGAAAATATAAATGACTGATACTCATATAAATGAACTCTCAATTGACATAACAACATTACAATAACCTTCTCAATAATGAACTTGGAAATTGTATTCTCTCCAAGTTTCGACTAGATGCTCTAGCCTTCGCCAGGAAAATGTTGATGGTAAGACTCTCATGAACTGGTTATAATACTGGTAGCTAGCTATTCATCACTTGATACAAACCATACTTTAGCACATGCATCCAGCATGTGAACCGCATGTCAATGGGGAAAAAAATTGTTATTTCATAAAAAATAAAAATCAACCAACCATCAAACGAACAAACAAACAAAACAAGCAAACAAACAACCAAAACAACAACAACAACAACAAATTATAAATATATAAAACAAAAACAAACACCTGGTCCAAGTTTTCCTGCCACCTCACTTGTTTTCAGTCCCTGTCCGTTGACGATGCCCTTTCAGCGTGGTATGTATGGATCACGGCAATCCCCCACCATCTAGTCATGCAGCATTCTTCCAGAAATCCTGGGATATGCATGGTGTCAAAGTTGGTGGAATCTTTGTTGCACAATGCACCTGACAATTTGGCTCAAGCCCGACTTTTGGCGGTTTCAACGAAAGAATCCGGTGGCTAAATACTCTCCTCATCTTGTCCCTGGGTTTGATGATGGAAGACGATACCATCAGAGTTGCCATTGGTCTCCGCTTGTGTTACCTCCATAACTGCCTGCACTGTGGATCAGAAATGGATTGCCATGCCATAGCTGCAAGAGGAGCGAAAGACATTTCTACCACCATCATACCGCAATGAATGACATCCTCTTCCATTATTATCTGCAAGTGCCCCTTCCAGGATGGAACCGTCGAATCGTTTTCGTTCTGATGGGAAAAGGCCTGATAGGGTAACCATGGTGCCATGGAAGAATGGCAAGCAACTAGTGTGGGATGCAAACTGTCCAAAAACATTTTCCTTGTCATATCGGGGTACAGCAGTGATTAGTGCTGGGGCCTTGGCTGCTATGGCTAAGGATAAAAATGTGGCAGCCTAGATCCTTGCCACGTTTTTGTGCCTGTAACCATCGGGTCATTGGAGGTCATTTGGAAAAGGTTGACGGCTTTCCTGAAGGAGCTCAGCCTCCTGATAAGGCAAAGAACTGTGGTGGTCCTTCAGCGTCTCTCAGTAGCAGTGTTTTGGGGTCAGTCGGGAGTTGAGCTTTTTAGTATTTTATTTATGTATTTATTTATTTGATTATTAATTTGATTTTGTTATTTTTGTAATTGATATTTATAATAATAATAATAATAATAAAATATAAAAAACGCACACAAAAACAACAACAAATAATAAACAAACAACAAGTAAACAAATAAACAAAAACAAATAAAAAGATTAAATGATAACAAAAAAACACCAAAAACACAATAAAAACAAACAAAAAAACAAATAAATAAATAAACAAACAAACAACAAAAAACACAAACAAAAAACAAATAAACAAAAAAAAAAAAGAAAAAAAAGACAAACAAACAAACAAACCAACAAATAAATAAACACAAATAAAAACAACAACAAAAACACAAACAAGAAATAGCCTATTCTAATGATGTTCTTCCTTCAAAGGTCCCCCTTACAGTCACTACTCTCCTGGCTCTATCATACAACCTCTTCACTAATCCTCTTCTGTGACATGGAGAGGATCGTGTGATCTATAATCAAGGTACCGATTGGTGTGATTTTCTGGAAACTGTTGCAGTTAGCCTTCCATTTTCTTTCCTGTGTAGGTGGCAAATGAGAAAGGGAAACGATCTGTACATTTCAAGCTCCATGGTAAGCTCTATGGATGGTCTGATGTTGTTCAGATGGTCGAACAACTCCTGTTCTCAGAAATAACCTATGGGTGTAGATGCTGAACAAAATGTGGAGATAATCATTTTCTCTATCATTACAGGATCCAATAACAATTTGTCTTTTTGAAACTGTTCCATGGGTCTGTGCTGGTCGTCCTTCTCTGAGCTGGAGCAGAAGCTAGAGGGTGTGCTGGTCATCCTCTGAGCTGGAGCAGAAGCTAGGGTGTGTGCCGGTCATCCTTCTCTGAGCTAGAGTTCAACCTCACCATTGCCCCGAGGATGATAGTTGGTAGATAGAGATTTGGTGACCCCAAATGAATGAATAAAATTTGGGAATCGGGTGATTCAAATTGAGAACCACCATTACTATATATATTTTCATGATGCTGACACTTAGCTTTGTTATACATTAATCTATTTTCATTAATAAATAGTTCAATAAGGTATTACGGAAGATATACATGAATAATGAGTTAGCTATAATTATTACAAGCCCTTCGGAACCATTTCTCCTCATTTGGTTAGATTTTTGGTGGTTATCTAATCATAAATTTAGAGTTGAAGCTTTTAGTGCATTTTAACATGCATTTTGATTGTATTGAAAACAGTGCTGGTATATAGGGTATTTA
This sequence comes from Cladorhizidae sp. MBARI D1340-BT2, assembly GCA_028752905.1. Classification (NCBI taxonomy): domain Eukaryota; kingdom Metazoa; phylum Porifera; class Demospongiae; order Poecilosclerida; family Cladorhizidae; species Cladorhizidae sp. MBARI D1340-BT2. Next base: position 33,266,729 of record JAQNBH010000010.1, on the reverse strand, counting down.
TTTTGATTACTGCTTTGGAATTGGGCGGTTAATTTGCTAATGAATTAAACTGACATTAGCTTACTGGATGTTGTTGGAGGGCAGTCTGGAAATATCTATCCCCGTACTGTTCAATGAAAGAATTGCAGGCTTCAAAATAGCCACCAGAGTATGGACATATTTTCTTGACAATTTGTTTTTTAAGTGTTTGCTGTATGGGGAAAAATTACTGAATGGAAGGCGAGAGAGGGTGGGTCAAGATAGAGAATAGGTGAAAATGGACGATCAAAGAGAAAATTCTACACCCCAATAACAATAGTACACACAGTAGTATACCAATGCTAAGCATCTATCTGCATCACATCAAGCCATGCCTATACACTCTCTCAATAAACTATACCTCCATTGAACTAACTATACCCACACATTGAATAATCACAAGCATTATCTACACGCTTACCGTGATGGTGGTGCTGTTCATAAAATCCATATAATATTTGACAGAGCCTTTACATAACATGCAGTTTTGAGTACCTATCTCCATCTTCATAGGTTGACTGCAGAGCTTGGCCATGGAACACACTACACGAGAGTCCTACCAGAAGTAAGGAAGCATATTAAGTGGAATAAACAGTATGATATCACATTCAGTTCTTAATTAATACAAGATCAAAGTTCATGCTACAGAGGACAGAATTTTATTTTCCCTCCCATTATGGATGCTCTATGTAAACAATTAGAAGCATGATAAAGGGAATAAAAAAAAATTGAAAAGCCAAAAAGATAAAAATATAAGAAAAATAAGGAAAGGAACCAGCTCTTAATATCAAGCCCAGAAAAAAGTTAAACAGATAATTAAGATATTTAAACTTGCCATTGCTTTGACAATTAGCTTCACTATCTGATCAAAATACAATTTCAGAAAACTTTTACAGTCGTAAAACTGGATAAATGATGTTGAGCAATCTTCTATCTTCAATGAAGATTTAGCTTCATCCTGAGGTAATATATAAAGATGAGGAATAAACAAATATTTAATAAAGCATTCACAATTCTGGAAAAGGTTCTGTCTTCACATGATAACAAAATTTAACTGTTATTATTATATCAAGTGTTGTAGAATTTATTTCATACAAGTATCTTCTTAAGCCCCTGCATGTGGATTTAAATTGTATTGATATCAAAGGCAATCAGCAACATTTAGCTAGCATTAACTTTTGTATAATGTCATACTCTTGTATAAACATGGATAAATGAATTCTATAAGCTATATAAACCTGAGATTAAAGATATTCCTAGATGCAAGATAATACCAACCACAAGCCAGAACTTCCTAGATTATTGCAAAACTCTGGCAATAATTATGTATGAAGAATTTTGGGTAATTATCTAGCTATTGATCTAGATATAGATTTGGCAATAGTTTTAAATGATAGCTTCTTCTAAAACTGAGATTTGCGGGTTGTATAATTTATCGTAATTTGAATTTGTACCACATGCTATAAATGCACACTTTAGAGTTTATACATTTTAATTTTTGTTTTGTGCTTCATAAAAATTCCACATCTGTAAATAGTATTGTTCAAATTTTGGATTACAACATAATATGTTGGCTGTGGAGTATGCTCATTGTAGCAAATTAGACATTGCCTCTGCTAGATATATCATATTGATATAAAATCGTCGGAAACAAAATTCTTGTCTGTGTAGAGATGATGACAGTCGGGTTGATGTCCATTATCCAACAATTTCATATAAAGTGACCTTTGGTTCAGGTAAATTTCTAAACTCCATGTTTGTATAGCTTAAAAAGATGTTTTAATCTGACACTAGCTATGAACAGGTTCACAACTGGAAATAATCATGCTAACTTGCTACCTGGAAATAATCCTCCTTTCAATACGAAGCAGGTTGTCATCCCAGTTTGCAATCTGAGGAATATCAATACAGCACCAGCTGGGCTAATCCAACCCTTGCTAATAAATATGCTTGCCAATTCCACCAAATAGGTTTCTACACAAAATACCAATCCTTAAAGCTGTTTGCGGTGTTTATTACAATTTTGTTGTGTGTTCAAGCAATATAGAATCACTGTTTAAAACTGTACTGTAAGCAGAAAGACCATTACTCAGAAGAAGCTAACTAAATATTTCTATTTATAATCACCTTCTCATAATCAAGTTCAAATTGTATTATCTCGATGTTTCGACTAGATGCTCTAGCCTTCATATGTTTAGTTTGTTGTAATACACGGTATTTACTTGTACAAATGTAGTACTGTATAATTATTAAAACTACAGCACAAATTATACAGTTGGAGAAACGTGAAGAATCCAAAAAACCTGAGATACAGGCCTATTTGGATTAGGAGGATTGCACTATATAGCAATTCTACATATAACATCTCACAATATTATGAAATCAATTTACAGATCAGTGTATAGTGTTTGACCTGCAGCTGTACTTGGCGTAGGAGAATACTGAGAGTGATGTCATCTTGACTTGGGATTAGATATAATTATTATAACCAGTGCTAAGAATTAAAGTTTTGTTGGATTGGGACTAAATGTAATTGTGTATCTCTCGATCTCAGCTTTGCACAATGCTCATACTAGTTAACTAATTGACCCAGTTATCAATTGATTTTACATAACAACTCTATTTAATGTATAACACAATTTTGTTTTACTTTTTGAAAAAAACAAAAAACCTGCAGGTTGGTATAAGCTTCAGCTCCATTGAGGTAAGCAAACAAAAACTAAGGTCACTCTACCTATACAACAAACTTAACACCGAAGATGACTAGTAATCTGGAGCGAAGTAACAGTTTCAAATTTTAGCCATGTAAAAACAATCCCTTTGATTGCTCATCCCATTAAGCAAGAAGTAAAGATAAATTATCGTGAGTGGTCTATTGGGTATGTGCCGATTAAAAAAATCTGATGCTTTGTGTGTATAATTCATTCTTGATACTTTTCTGTGTAAACATTGCCTGTATTCACACCTCGAGGTGCTTATAAAAATTAACCATTTCAAGTCCTATAAATATGTCTAAATTTGGAAAGCAAAATTTGCCCGAAATTTGAACCCCCCCAAATATTAGCCTTTCCTCTTCCAATATAAAACTATTCTCCCAATATAAATGCACTATACCCCACAATGCCCAAAATATCTCCCCTCAATTTGATGCACTTAAACTTAACATAGCAAAATCCCTTCCAACCATTTCTTTTAATACAATACCTTTGCTAAATACATGACCCTCACCCAATACCTGGATATAACCTAATAAACCTGTGCCCCACAAATGCCTTCCCCCAATATTTAATACACTAAACAAAACCTTCTCCCATAAAAAGCCAAGAGTCTCACCATAATGGTTGGATCAAGTAGCGATTTTTTCATGATAGTAATTCCTGCTCTACAGAGAAAGCATTGCATGCCCAAATCTTTTTCCTGTAACATCTAACAATAGTGACAACAAAAATGTCAAATGCAAATATCACAAATTTGTTATCGCTATTAACATTGATAAAGTGAAACTTGCATGTACAGGTAGACGGTATAGATAGGATCTGAGAAAAGGGGTCTTATGTACAAAATAAAAAAACTGAGTTATTGATACCAGGTGAAAGAACAAAGCAATGCCTATATTTTGGTACTGAAATCATCACTTATTTCCATTCAGAAGAAAAGTTATATGAAAGCCTGAATGCTAGAGGCTTGAAAGATTCATTTTGAGAAAAACACGTTTTAAATTAATGGCTTTTGCAGTTTCCTGTGCATTTGATGAAGCCTAGTTTGTTAACCAGACAGCCAATATAGCAGTTAGTAGGAAATACCCCCATTTGTGGGAGTTTCCCATCTTTCCGCATATGCGGGCAGTATTTTCTCCACGTTACATTGTAACACAGTTCCGTTACACACGTAGCAAGCTTCTTGACCACCAATCTTCTAACCCCATGCTTGCCTACAAAGAAGCAAGCAGACTTCACACAAATGTAAAGAAAAAGAGTAAAATATAACTTTGAGCTTATTTTGGTCATACCACAAAACCATTTTTCTCTACATAAGACCCCTTTTGTCAGATTCTATCACTATTGTTTATATCTTACTTATTTTTGGCAGGATCTGCATTAATTTGTAAAGGATATGTATTTTCCAAATCAACTTTCAACTATTAGTTGGGCAACAGTATAATTATGGTAGTATTTATATTGGAGTGGTTGCCTGAAGTATTCTTCACTAATGTCTGGCTTATTTTGTTAGTTTAATCTTAGACCAGAAGCAATTGCTGCTACTCTAAGTAGGCACACCCCGACAATAAACTCAAGCCATGCAAAGAGAACTATACTAATTTCAAATATAATTATAATATAAAGCTTGTCACAAGGTTATAACAACTAGTTAATAGAACAAACATAATTATTATTATTATAGCAAGAATGTTAATACCAGTTCTCATGGCCAGAAAATTTTATGTCAAACATTGGTGAATCAATTTTGGATCGAGTATGAAGGTAGTTACAACATAAATATTTTAGATTTTCTCGACATTAAAATAGATAAAATCTTGTAAGACTGAGACTCCATTTTATCTATAGTTCGGGCAAATTACAACTTTATATAGGCACAAGTGCATAGCAAATTCAGGAAAATATTTCTTATTAGTCAATTGCAGTTTCAACACCTGATCTTGGAAAGTTAGCATGTTTCAGCATCAAATCTATTTATTGGATTTGCTCCTATATTAAACCATCAGCCTAACAATTACCCTCAAATGATACCAATATCTCTAATAAAAGACCGTAAAACAAAATTTTCCAACCTTAAAACTCCATGGGCTTGCTCTGGAGTTCTAGTATGCAAGCAGGATAACGTTTTCTGTGGGTTATTTCAAGCTAAATGAAGTCACCCATAAAGATTCCTAACTTTTACCCCAAAAGGTATTGTTCGATTAGGAATGACCTTTTTGGCCACATATGAGAGCTGTGGAAAGAAGAATGGCTGCAAACTTCATTAGCCATGAAATGGACCATTAGTCCATTACAAATTCTCTAATGAATATCCGACTCACGTTATCATAAATTATTTAAAAATACCATTTTGTCAAGATAATACTTGTTCTCAACTTTTATCATTTTAACACAACCCAGACCATAATATAATATGTATCACACACAACCTAAGGGAAACAAGTCGTTAACCATCTCCAACTGATTCTAATTCTCCATAATTATACAGAACTTCAATAGGCACCTCATAAAGATCACTACCAAGCCCTAATTATCCTTAGCATTATAATTTTAAGCAGGATGGATAACTTAATAATTTATAATGGAACACAGATCTATAGAATTATGCTGCTGACTAATTTTATGTAAGAGGTCACTCCTAAGATCATTAATAAAAACTGTACAAGTGTAATTATTTAGAATTGTGATAATTATCTACCTGCAAATTATAAGCAGCAGTAATCAGTAGCCTCAATAATGTTATAGTTTAATGTGTTCTTGTTTTTGAGTGTTAAATTGTATACAACAAAACAACACAAGGCCCAACTAAATTTTCACCCGTGTATACTCAATGTATTATAATTATATAGCAAGATTTTATCCAGTGCTATATAATCACTCATTGGGTAATTAGAGCAGAAATAGAATAATGCAAATTCCTAAAACTGTGAAAAGTTACTTATAAGTACATAAGCTGAATATTTATAATAAAATCTTGATGTTTTATAATGTTATTTTCAATATAAATATCTGACCTTATATTTCCACACATAGTCTTCACAGTACTGAAGTTGATCACACATTTTAGCATTGCTTCTGCTTTTACAAAAGTAATTTGGTGACCCACAGATACTTAAACGTTCAGCTGTAGAAGGCTCAACACTAACTGCTGAAGATGGATGTAATATAACAAAAACAATATTCTATAAACACTTTAATTGGTCAAACCTTTAACAAACTGAAATACACATAACATACTGGATACATACATGTAACACAAGGTGAAAGGAATAACTATTACTTTATGCTGCCTTAAATCTATCCCACTTTCATTTTCATACCGTGTATGCATATAACTAGAAATAGCTTACCTATAGTCAACCCGATAACAATTAAAAGAAGCTTCATAATCGGTCGACCCACGCTAGTAACCGTGCGGTGACGCGGGTTGATATGGTAAAGGATCGTTTACAATATGCGTCTGTTGTTGCCCGTTTAGCCGGCTACCTACCCGAGCTCCTGATGTTGATGGGATATACATGCAAATTTTGAAATGCTTCTTTGCATGTGTACCTATGCTTTTATCAAAATATGAAACCATTGAGTCCGCTGCGTTTGAACTTGACCATACATACAATAGACGGCTAGCATGAGGAAGAGTTGATGGATGATATTTTACATAACATTTAATTCATACTTCTTTATCACACTGAATGACTGGTTTACTAAAAAATCTCATAATATATATATATATATATATATCTATATATATAATATATTGTTCAAAGAGTATTCACAATTAAATAGATTCAATGAATTTATACTAATGGTCTCATTATAATGAGATGATGTAACTCACATGAGGTTTATATTACCTGAACTAGCTAACTACCAAATGATGCAGTCCCACTTGAAGGTAGGGTCTGTGCAAGTGAAATGGATGGGGCAAAAATGTTAAATAATAATAAAATAATTATCACACGTGCACAAAAATTAAATTAAAATAAAACAACAAAATAGTAACAAAATGATTTACCAAAAATGGTAATGAAAATATGATGCTATGATTAAATTCAACCTAATATTACTAGTAAAACTAATATTACTAATATATAGTATGTATGTGAACAAAGAAAGATAAAGTATAGAGACAAAAAAATATGGTGGCCATGGTTTCTAGTCAGAGTGATAACCCTAAGTCAGGTAAGTCCATTTCCCAATCTTGATTGAACCATTCACACATATTATGTTCTTCCTCAATCCTCTGGAAAATAAGTAAGCCAGGTAAAGTGTGCGCTACAAAAAATGAGCTAACAAAAACATCCCAATCTTCTTGGATTTATTCCAGGCATTGTCATAGACCTTATTACTGTGCCACACAGACAATGACATCCAGAATCCAAAGAGATCTTGCTCGTAAAAATAAAATAGCCAGCCCTAGGTTCCTCCAACTCACCCACACGAGTTAGGGCATAGACTGTTAGGTATTTCACCTGCTGTGTCTCATCCTCTGCAGCATGATTGTATCCAAATTGTTTGGATGCCTACGATAATGGGAGATGTTGGCGAGAAACATTCTGATATCTGGTTGAAGTTTTGAGGGATATACTTTTCCATAATAATAGTCCATAATAATAGCTGGAAGTTTCAAATTATCTGATTTGGAAGCTCTTTCTTCTCTCATTTTCCAAAGCATTAGCTTCCTCGACAGACATTGTCAGGATTTCTTTGTAACAAAGATCCTGCATTAAGCAATAATACAATTAACAAAAATCTAGAACTCACTTTGTGACTAGAAATTTAGATAGTATTTCAGCGAAGTTAGGTGAAATGAAATTTATTTCCTTATTGTTTGTTAAGCTATGGCAAACAAATTTTACCAAACCAGTAACAAAATTATTGCATAACCTTAGCTCTGTTTGAAATAAATAATAGCATTACAACATTTGGTAATGCAGTACTAATTAGGTTCACACCTAATCTTTGTCAGCAAAATTTTTAATCAGCTAAAATAATTGGCTTGGTCAGGTGATTAACCAAAGAGTGGTGACAAAGTTCATGTTTGCCTTGCTCTATGAAGTATAATCACCATGGATGTTAGGATGATCTAGTTGTTTGGACTAGATAGATAATTGATCAAACTAAAATCTCAGGCTATCAAATGCCAAAACTATTATTTCCCCCAGAACGGGGTGCTGTATCAGTACTCATTATTTTTCATTTTGTAAAAATAAGGTAATAATATACTATTCAGCTACAGAAAATTCCAGTGGATGGATCCGACAGACTAATCATTTCTATACCACCAAAGCAAGTCTATAGCTTTTATCACTAAGTAAGTTTGCCATAGAAACAGTTTAGCCACACAGAAAAGAAATTGCTAGCTATGTAGTGCAGAGTAACAGATTAATAGTGCTTGTAGGCTTTAGCTACTTGCCTAGCATTGATTAAAAAAATTGCAGTCAAAAAATCGAAGCTGGGCTAGTGCTAAATACTAGCTTGACAACTTAGTTGTAACCGAACAACAACTTAGCTATTCTATTAGAGTTAGCTACCTAGCTCATGGTCATAACACTTACGGGGCTAAGTAGCTTAGGATTCATATTCTGAGATTCTAGAAGCCATTCTTGTGCAGTTGATACCTAGCTTTTAGTTGGGTATCTCAGGTTTAGATCATCTTATCTTCTTAGAAGAGCAGGGTGCAACAAGCATTATTATTACATTGGTTACAACTCCTAATTATAAATTTGGCTGGCAGGAGAATGGGAGTGACCTTAATATTCAGTGAAACCTCTGACAGGTAGTTTCCTGGCTCCTGCAAACCACAAGATGAATGGGAAGAATGTGGCAAACCACACCAATGCAGAGAACGTGGCAAACCACACCAATGCAGAGAACGTGGGAAGATATCAACGATCGCGAGTTCGACCTCGGGAGGAGAATACAGATGACGAAACTCTTGCATGGATTCGGGAGCGAGCTCCTGATAGGTTGCCACGAAGTCACCGTGACGTCAAACTGAACAAGTAGCTCGTAATTTAAAACTAACTGAACTTTGTATACTCTATAGAGAGAGGGCATTAAAAAGTGAGAGTTGTCTTATTGAGTACGAATTGTTATTGAGTAAGAGCACTTGATATTGTCATTAATTAGTTGTCCTTGGGATATATTAGCACTAGACTCTTGCTAATCAGCAACACGGCAAAGGGTGCTGTGTTTGTTGTTTGGTCTGAAGAGAGGTTCTAGCTAGTAGAGATTCAGGCGTCGGACCGGGAACTTGGATCTGGCAAGAGCAAAGCGCATCTTGGCCAGAAAGAAGTTTCGGTTACACCTTTTGAGAGTAATAGTAAATAAAATAATGATATTTTTCATTTTGCTTCCAAATGCAGGTGGTTAAGTTCTGATCAATGAAACTCTGTGAAATTGAGTGCTTCAAAATATATTCAATTGATAAACTTATAAATGAATAACCTGTGAAATCAACAACAAACATAGAGGATTCAATTGGAGTGGGAGTAGCTGGAAATTAGTGTGGGGAAGTGGCTTGAAACTGTGATGGAGATAGCTGAAAATTGTGTTGAGGAAATGTAGTTTGTTCTTTGGAAGGTCAACTAAGCTGCACTGCCTCTGGGATACTTGGACACAAATATCAAATGTGCAAACAAAACCCTAGACATAGAGCCCTAGAAGTCTTTATCAGAGTCATCATTTGGGGGCCTCTCCAAGTATTTCAGCAAAATATCTGGGTCAGATGCTATCTGTTTCAAGCGATTTTATGCCTAGTTCATAGTAAATAGTTGTATGTAGTGGGTAAGTCATTTGCTTGCAAAAAGAAACTAAAATTATGTTACTACCAAGGTTTGGTGTGCTCTCAAGATAGCATTAGTGACCTTCAAAGAGATATATACAACTTAGCCTACTTAACTGATGAGTTGGGTTATAAAAGATTGCCTATTCAATAGCACAATGTAGAGAAGTTTACTTCTCACACCAAATGTTCCAAGTAATTTTTAATAAAACTATATTATAGTAAAGTTCATTCTAGTGTTTATAGTCAATAGCTATGCTTTTACCAAACTTCCTTTTCCGAAACCAAAAAAAGTCATGTTATAATGATCTGAATAGTACTGCTGGATTCTTAGCAACAAGCTCGATGATGCGATAAAGAAATTGTATGGGCATAATTTACTTGCAGCTCTTACGATATTTGTTCATGCCTTAGTGCTGTTGGCAACAATATTACATTCAACATTATCAAGCATGACAACCTCTAGTGTTATTTTACATGATCATTAATAAGTATCCTGTTGCCAAACTGAATGGGATTGGTAATGTGTACACTGTCCGATAATTGCAGGAGGTTGCAGATACTGATTGTTTTCAGAAAATCTATAGCTATCCACCTGTTTAGACGTTTCTTTAAAGTAGCTAGTCATAAATAATTATGACATAAGGAATTATAATTCATATCATTGCTTCAATTATGTATGGGTTGATTACATATAATAATTCAATCCTGTTTGTGAATGTTAATGTAACAGATTACCTTGAAACTTTTAAAATTAATGTTTCCCCCAAAGCATCCTCTAATTTTAATATTTAAAGCTGAGTTCAGCTAAATCTATTGCATATAAAATTAGAAGCCTTTTCATTGTTTGCTTTTTGCAACAAAACATTTGAAATGAACCAAAGTCAATCACATATATTAATTTCACTCTCAATTAAACTCTCAGTTGATATAATGAAATTACAATCATCTTCTCAATAATCCTAATGAAGGCTACACTATCTAGTTGAAACATTGAGAGAGTAAAATTCAAGTTGAGTTAATTTCAGTTGAAAGTTTGAGCATTATCCTCTTTAGATAAGCTTGATTGCCAAATTATACTTCCACATTTAGTTATGCAATAGCTTTGTAGATAAAGTCATCTGCAATGATACATCAATCAATATAGCTACAAGTGTATATTACAGTAAACAAAATATGCTAACTTTATAGTATATCACAATTAGTTGTCTTCACTACTACTTCATCTATTCTCTAATTAAATCAGAAACATCTTCATCCGAGATATCTCTAGTTGGCCTTGATCACCTGCAAAGGATTTGAAAGTTCTTTCATAATTTATCAGTCTTTATAAATATACTATTGCACATTTCTCATCCTATAAAGAGAGCAAAGAGCGAATATGTTATGCCTTATGAATATACCTGGTGAGAAGAGTACAATGATTGAGATAACCTGGTTATTGGAAGTCCTGGGATTAACCTTATATGTTTGGCTCTTGCAATGTAGTGATAGGAGCTTGTATACTGCTCTGAAGGTCTTTTTGCAATGTAAGTTATGCTAATAGTGTTCTAGTTGTTTGTTAATGCTTTCATCTCTGTTTTTGTGGCCTAATCCTACACCAGAAATAGGTGCTATAGCTACTCTTACTTTCAGTAGCCAAAGTTTTTTGTAGCCATAGCCTTCCACCAGAATTTAAACATCATATTGAAAGTGCATTATACAGGTAAATAATGTGGGTGAAATACTATCCTGTTTTGTTTAAGATTTATTTTTCTTATTGAGCTTAGTACAGGAATAGAGCAACGATGTTAGATGACTAGATATATGAGATGACTAGATATATTAATGGGCGAGTCTAGAATAGTCACCTAGCATTTGGTAGTAAATAATCCATTAAAAACCACATGCCAAGTAAAACAGCTCAATAAAACTTTAGCCACCTACAGCTCTACTATGTAGCTATGTTTGAGACAAAGAGTCTACCTTGATATAATTTTAAGCATGTGGCATAATAACATCAAGAGTCAAAGATTGACTTGACAGGTAATTGCTGTTGAAATGCAAACTAGCCTAAACATGTAATCCTTTTTAGCTTCTCTAGCATTTATGCCAATGACAGTAGCAGCTATAAGCTAGCTAGAACCAGGATCAAGTGCTGTTTGCAAGCAATGATTCTTTGTGAAATTAATTCATATTTGAAATCATTTATTTCTTTCAGCTAGCTTAGCCCCATCAGCCATATTATATTGTAAATATTCAACCTTTTATACTCTATAAATCTTGAAATTTCAAAGAAACTGCTTGCTACCAACTGTGGTGTTATTAAAGGTTATGATTATATATCTCCTTGCTAATCAATAGCATGGCATAGATTTAACTGTACAAGGCATGCACATTGGTATACCCACTTCAGCCCTAAAGATCTATTAAAAAAATTATCCGCCACTGACAAGTAGTTAAATGATCAATAGCATGGCATAGATTTAACTGTACAAGGCATGCACATTGGTATACCCACTTCAGCCCTAAAGATCTATTAAAAAAATTATCCGCCACTGACAAGTAGTTAAATGATTACTGCTTTCACAGTCAAAGTGTTAAGCACTACCTATCTATTTTGAGATAATAGTATCTCTTAATATATTATAGTAAATATTTGCCTCCTCCTCCAATTTCCATAGCAGTGATTTAAAGGTTTTATATGAAATGGCTAGAGCTAGCTGTATACTGTAATTCTCGCATTTTCAGAAAAATTATAGGTAAAACCGCAATCATTGTGCAGATATATTTGCTATCTTTCAGAAGAGAAACCACATACTCCAGCTATATCTGTAAATCTTTTTCAACTAAGCCTAAGTTGTTGTTATTCTGTAGTTTAAATATTGATTGACAAACTTGTTTAAAAAGTCAGGTAACTGATGGGGTCTATGATTCAGTTTTGTTCCTTCCAATTTTTTTTTACATCAGCCCTATAAACTGCTTTTTCATACACCCATTTATTTATATTCAGTAGCTAGTTTGGATTAATTTCTTCCAGCAAATATATCAAATATGAACTGCATAAAATATCAGTTGAGGTTTCATGGAGAGAGGGAGGGAGGAATGTGGGGATTAGATAGAAGAGTTTGCAATAGTTAATATACTATAAACAACAGACTGATGCCCAATAGAAAGGGGGGGAAAATATGCGAGGAGTTCTAAAATAAAAATTGACCACTGGGTTGTTAACTTTATTCATAGAGTATTGATCAATATACTAAAGAGATTTAATGAATGTCAAATGAAAATCACTTTGTTATACTCAATATATTTCCTTTGTACTATAATTTATGCACTTTAATTTGAAACATTTAGGTCATCTAAATTGTTTAGGTCATTATTTTTATGTGCTAGATTCTATTGTGTTTTATTTTTAACAAGTTAGACTTGAATCGACTTAACAAGAACCTATGTGTACTTATTGAAAAATAGATGGATCCATTTATGCTACTTGTACTGGTCACTTGCATCATTAACTTGACAAATTAATCTAGGTGATTTGATTTGTGTTCAGTGGTCATTACAATGGAAAATGATAGGGTCTGTTGGTATATTTGCTAGTAAAATATTTAAGTCCAGATATATACTTAATCCGCTTTAGCTGTTTTTGTTTTGATTCACAGATATGCTAAAAGCTACAAATCGTTGAACCCCTAAAGGGGACTTAGATATTTGGTTTGGTTCTTTGTTAAGCTCATGAAAAAGTAATGATAATGCTATATAGATGTGAAAATCGATATCTCCATCTTTATCATTCCCATTGATTTCATGCATAATTTCTACAATATATATATATATACTTGTCATTTCTTTAGAATCCTGGATTGCTGGAAATTGCATCGAAAGTGTTTGCCATGTCAAGGGATCTTGCTACGTACTTTTTGATAATATCAATTTTACCATCACTTTCTCAATAATCAACTTCCATTGGTGTTTAACTAGATGCTCTAGCTTTGACCAGAATTAATTAATACTGAATCCTAATGAAGGCTATGGCATCTAGCAGAAATATCGGGTTTCAAATTGAGAAAGTTATTGCCTCAACGGTTTTAATTTTGTTATTTAAAACAGCAAGTAAAATTAATCCTGATTATGGATTTGAATTTTATATGAAAAATGAAATCAACATTTCATAAGCTGTGATTTAGGTCATACAGCATAAGAACATATTAATAGTAATACCACCTAGACCTACTTGCAATAGCTAACCTTTTGGAGTAAAGATGTCAAGGGGTCTTTACAAATTTTCACAAATCTCCAGATTCCTATATAGAAGTAGATAATTTTGTATATATCAGTGTGGGTGTATATATGTGTGTGTGTGTGAGAGAGTTTGTGGTGTATCTATACGTATGTGTATAATGTATTTGGGTGGGTGTGTTTGAAAATATCCATGTGTTACTTCATTTCAATTCAACAAAAAGTATATAGCAATATGTGTAAGATGAGCATGTGCATCTAAAGAAAAATGTCAATTTTTTATAAAAGTTCTTTGAATATTTGGGTTTTGATGTAAGGGAGAATAAACTACAAAACACAAGAGAATTTGTTCTACTAGAAGGGATAACTTGCTGAAAGTCCTATTGGTACTGTAAATAGAAGACAAGAAGAATGTCGACTTTAAAGTGACAATCAAGGCAAAAGATGGAGTAACTGAGTAGTGCTTCAAACAATCCTGTGTTACTTACCTATTAATTTTGATAAAAAAGTTAGAATGAGAGAATCGAATTATCAAGTTTTGATCACCTGTAATTTTTGTTTTCTGTAAGACCAACCCTCCATAAAGGTATGATAATTATATATCTATACCCCTAAAGGAGACTTAGATATTTGGTTTGGTTCTTTGTTAAGCTCATGAAAAAGTAATGATAATGCTATATAGATGCAAAATTTTTTTTCCAAAGTTAATTTAAAAATGCTAATTGTGAATTGAAAATGATGATACTATTTTGGTAAGTTCATTATGATAAGTTTTAAGTAGTTGCTAACAACAGAATATCAAAACTTGTTATTATGATTTGGAGCTCTATAGTTTATGCACGAGTCACTGAATGCATAGCTCAAATAAATTAATCCGTCTGTTTTCTCACTGTTGATTGTAAATAGGTTTAACTATGCCGGAGTTACATGCAGCTGAAGTGGGCCTACCTCAAACTCTGTAGCCTGAACTTCCTGCAAGTGCGACTTCAATTAGTGCCCATGTAGGAGCAGCAGGTGATCTATTGAATATATACTTTCTTTGGCCATAACTTATCCACATTTCATTGCACAGGCCTAATTACTTTTTAGTGATCATGAAGGAATTCATTGTATAGAGTAGTGATTTTACTTGTGCACAAATAGTAATTTCAGCAGTTTTGCAGTTAAATCAGATACCACAACTGCAGCAGTTTCAGACACTCCAAGTTTAAGTTCCAACAACCACTGTAGATGCAGGTAACTGTTTATATATTTTAAGCATCAAATGAGAGAGCACAGCTATTTTTGAGCTATAGATGAGTTTTAAGTGTGCAGAATCTACGGCCCACCAAGTCATCACCACACATTTTTCGTTTGTTATTCTGTGGTTTAGGCTCATCAAAAATTAGCATAACACTCTTAGTGTTTGATTTCAATATACAATGCTATATGTAACTCCATTACTTACAATTCCTTGCTTCATGATGAACCAGCCAAGATCATAGAAGCTCAATAGAACAGTGCAATCATTAACAAAACTGTCAGGTAAAATTGCACACACTTTGGCAAGTCCAGATTTAATTTCCATCTATAGAAAAAAAGTTAAATTATTCACTACCTGATGTGATTAGGAGAAAAATCAATTACATTTATAGCTCTAACTTTCAAGAATGAATTTTTTAAAATAATAATTATATTAGCATAACCATGGAATAAAAATTAGCTCTATTGAGATTGGCTGTACACATTATGTAGAAATTTACCAGGAGCAAATACTTTCTTAATTTCAGTGGCTCTAGTAAAGCATAGATACTTGCGCATCTTTTTTCTGAAAAGTCTCTTCCAGAATGAGACCATTCTGACAATGGATGAGATAGTGACCCATTTATTTAAAATAGCTCTCTGAGCCTTAAGCCGAATTAAAGTTTTATCAACAAAACAGTGAATTGTGCATGTGAGGTATGAAGCCAGTATGTAGTTCATTTTTTATGAAAAATCTATCAGAGTTTACGCACTGCATTGAAATGGATAAACTGTAATTTGAGCAATCTTTTTTATGCATATCAATGAGAAAAATGTGCTTTTTCAACTTTTGCTTTCATGTGATGCATCCACCTCTAAAAATGCTAAAGTATAACCTACTTGTTAAATTGGAGTCTCCTAAGTAACACACTCATGAGCCTTCTCTTCTAAAAAAAAGACGAGCATGGCTTGTATCCATTTCAAAGTCATCCTAAAATTAATCTAGTTTAGCAATAAATATATTTTGTAATTAGTTCTTAGCTGCATTATCTTATTATCTCAATTACTTATTTTATGTTGTGATGTCCACAACTTATGGCTTGAAAACTCTCTACATATTACCAAGACAAATAACTATTTGCTTATAGTAACAATAACAGAGATACACAGGGTTGCTGGGTAAAGGATGAAATATCTAGCAGAGCAGCATATAATTAGTTAAAATGCGAGCATGATGGATGTAGTGCCCCCTCCTTCCCAATCTCACTCAATCCCAGGTTTGTATATCCCAAAATTAGTCCTTATATGGATACTCAAATAAAAGATTGTAACCAATGAAGCCACACAACTCTCTGTAATCTTGCTAATACTTGAATTGGTGTTATCTCTATTAGATTATGGCAATGCTATAATTATAGCAAATACTATCATGTGAAGTGTGTGGCTATAATAATAATAATTTTTATTTTGCATTATTAGTTTGCTATTGTCAGAATATGGAATATACATGGTCCACAGCCAACAGCATTTAAGTGCTGCACCATTTTATTATTTGCACTCCATAGGGTAGTTCTAATCTGTTTTGCCAATAACCCACCTTGATAAACTTTCTTCCAAAGAGGCCCTTTGAGTCCTCAATCAAAGGCTTATCCTGGAATTCTACAGTGTTCAAACCAACAATAAATTGCACATCATCTTTTATTTATAAGTCTAGCAGGCGCATTGCTATTTTCTGAGAAAGGAAAAACTTGTAGTAGAGTAGAAAATGAGGAATGTGACCCCACATAAGTGATAAAACCCCAATATCATTTTTGTATGGATACCAAAACAAATTCACAAATTGTGAACTTGCCAAAGATGATACTTCTGTCTTTAATTCACACAATTTCAATGGGTTCAACTTTTTAAGTACAACCGGACTTCACTAGCAAACTGTTTGAATTATGTGAGATTTGGCATAGTTTGTAAGTAATGGTGTCGTGTTGCATTGTTTGTGTGCTATAATCAGGAATGTTAAAAATACACGATCAGGTGAAGGATGACTCATATAGTATTAACAAGGAAATTGAAATAACAAGATTTATGCTAAGCAGGCTCTGTAAATACAATGCAGCTTGCTTGTCAGTAAGATTCATTATCTAATATCCCAGCATATGTTTAGAACTGCATTGCCAAATAACAAATAGATGCCAGCTAAATCTAAAAAACATATTCCTTTTTATGTCAATTATGAGAATACTGTGAATTATTTTTTAGATGCATCAGAAAATCGAGGAGCTGTTACAATAATCAGAGAAGAAAAGCAAGCTGAGAGCCATATCAAGTTACAGTCTGCTATGCTTCTTCAGCAACGAGTCATAATACAGTCCGTTGAAATATCCCCGATATAGATCATAATTATGAGCAGCACTTATATATACATGTGTTCTTCTTAAGGATGTTTCTTTATGGTGATACCATGGGAATGGTTAACAAAGAAAATTTGAAGTGACAACAAAAGAAAGCAGTGTCTAATTGCTGATAGATGGGAATAATCCAGAGTGCACAGTATTATCTGTTAACTTCTGTATAGTTATATATTTATGGTTATTAACAGCTACAAATAAAGTTATTGGTTAATCGATGAACTAATCTTAGACTTACTTTCACCTTTCCCAAATCAGGTTGTCATATCTAGTGTGTTCTAAAATAGAGAAAAATAGTCTGCATGGATCATTGAACTAAAGAGGGTAATTCTCATAGAATGCATGCTGGTGGCCTGTACAAGTAAATACCTTGTTCAATTACTATATTCATTTAAATATGTTGATGTAAAATAAATTCAAAAAGACAATTAAACCACTCAATGCAGTTTATAGTTCAAAGTCTCCCTCATAGCTAATAGATGTACAGTTATATGTGTTCACTAGGGACTACTAGGAGAACTCTACAAACCATATAAGTTTTCATCAATGAACTTGTATCTTTAATCCAAGCCTTAGATCATTGCATGTTCTATTGATACATCTTTGACAAGTAGCTATAACTTTCTCACAAAATTCATTCAATTAATCTAATAATAACTGCAATATAGTATAATTATGTTCAAGTTGTAGTATACGTAATGTACATATTTTAGATATGGTATTTATAGAATGTGTTGGCATAGCTTGAAGTACTAATGCTCTCTCTGTCTGTCTGAAAGAGTGATTGATGTCTATCCAATGATAAAATTGTATATCTGCTAAACAATCAGACAGTCAATCATAGGCCTACAGAATCATGTTAGGGTGGGGGTATATACAATATGGGAGAGTTGGATATATCATCTGACAGTATGCTTAGAGATAACAATAGATTTAACATGTTTTAAAGCTATGATGGTGAAAATTGTATCCATGATTCATTTATCTGATGTAGTGGATCAATTGAAAAGGCATGGACTCATTTTCCTAAGCTGGAGCATTACCCAAACTATCTTTCACTTTACCACATAAACAACACCAATTCATCATTTATACACCTAATAATGACATCTGACCAGGCATATGTAAGATGTGACTTTCAAGACAATGAGAATTTCTCCTTGATTGAAAACCACAGTCACATTATAAAATTTTAACAAATAACATCATGATCTTTTCAGAATATGTACTGTGCTGCTATATTTGGCTGGCATGCATCTCTCTCTGGCATTGAGAGAGCAATAATAACATTATTATTATCATCTTAAGTATATCATTGTCATATTTATCAGTGTAGAAAACACTGGCTACACCATCATTGTGTCTCCCTTTTATGTTCGAACAACTGGAATTTTTCACATTTGAAGGATTCCTCAGAGTATTGTACCCCAGCAGGTAATATGCCATTAGCTGAGGTCTATCAATATTTATACTAAGATGGATATGAGAATCTGCAACAACATCTTTAATTTTCTATAGAGCATAGAGTTATGCCTCAAACCATTGCTTGTTATATAGCGTACTTCTACAAAAACAACAGGACAGGAGCCCATGCACCTGCTCAGCATTAATGGATGGTACTTATCTTCTTAATTTTTCAAGCCCTATGAAAGTCAATCGGTAAGAATATAAATCACCAGTCCACAAATTATTTATTCCAATGTCGGATGAGGTTTATTGAATTTCACTACAAACAACATTATTGCTTATCATGGTCCCCCAAATCATTTTTCTTTTTCTTTTCAATCTTGCCTCTTTATATTTCTTTACTTTCCTTTCATCGATTTCACAATACTTTTTCTTGAGATTTAAGAAACATTGAATTGATGAATTAATGCTGATTTGGTAAACATTTGCTTCAAAGTTGACAAATATGTGTCAACAGCCTGGAATGTGATAACATAAAATATAATGCAAATAAAGAAAATGAGCACATTAGCCCAAGCTATTAAAAACACAATTTGGGACAAAGTGGGCAGCATAGGATTTAATTGGGATGTTAGTTCAGGCTGAATCGCTCAGTGAACTCTCAGTAGACAGAGGCAGATAAAATGATTTTCTCGATAATCACGTCAAATTTCACTACTCACTCGACATTTTGAAAACAAATCTTAACAGTTAATTAAGTCCCAAAATTTTGTGGGCAATCAGTTAATCTCTAGTTTACTCTTTCAATCTTTTTATGTCTTTTTGGGAAACTTCGATTCACTATGTCCAAATCTATTGTGGTATATAATAACTTTCCAATCTAAACAAACATCACAGAGGTTTGAAGCAGGTTGAGAAGGCTAATGATACCTTTTGAGGGTTACAGACTTACAATGGGTTGAAGTAGGATGACATAAGCTCTTTGAAGACACAACAAAGATTAATATCTCCCTATTTTAAAGCAGGTTTAAGTATAACAATAGCAGGTCTATGGGAACTGTTTTGGGTTTAACATAAGTCTGGGTTACATTAGGCTAAAGTAATTTTTACTCTACCAACACACACAGAATCAAAATCACAACACATGGAAATAATTTGAAGATAACTCAATGCTAATATACCTAATACAACATTACCACTTGAATTATTTCTCTTTGTCATCTGAACAGAAAGATGTCTGTAGTGGTCAGTAGGAATAAACAATCTTATGCAACTCTAACTAAAGTTCAAGGACAAGCGATAGTATGGTAGAAAATTGGATGAGAAGCAAGTGAATATAATAATATTGTGAAAGACTTTTATCCTAAACTAATTTGACAATACATACTATCCTGCAACCTTCATCATACTGTATATTAATCGATTTGCAAGAAGCTTAGCACACATTTGCATCATTGGGGAGATAATCATGCTCGTTAAAATTTAAGAGTAATTTGTTCTTAAAAATATATTGTGATATATCTATGGTTTTATAAATTATATAATGATTTTTTCTCTCTCATATTCCCTGTAGGAAATCAAAGATATTTTAGATGGAGATAATTCAAAACTGTTTACAACTTAATGGCACAGTCTGTACATCTGTTTATCTTACAATGCTTTGAATTGTATAATACTACCTATATATTAAAACTATATTATTTATCCATTAAGATAGCTCAGAATTGCTTCAACTAGATGACACAGTCTCTACATATGTGTACCTTACAATGCTGCTAATTTGAATTTCATAATACTACCTACACCTTAATTTGTATTTAGCAATATTAAAACTGTACATACAATGGTTTAAATTCAATATGGCAATGTAACTGCTTAATATTCTAGTGAATATTATGTCCATTACTGACTAAAGTTTTGCTTGCACGATTTGTTGTATAAATTGTAGCATAAAAAGAGATTTTTCATTTTATAACTCGTGATGAAATTCCCGAGCATAAATTTAATTTTGCTTTCCTTTGAACTGTAGTTTGAGGAACAATTATTGGAAATAAAATAAATTAAAATGTTCATGTTTTATAGATATAAATATCATTAATTTAGATAGGATGGTGGTGGGAAACTGTTTATAATTTTTTAATGTTATAATTCATTGGCCTACTTTAGTATTGACAAACATAATAATTATGTTACTTCACAACCTCATACTATATGAGGAAAAGCTAGTTATAAAATGCAATATTTCTTTAGTGAGAATTTAAAGATTTTATCAATGATAAGAAAATAAATCAAATAGCATCCTGAATTAGTCTTCACCGAAATACTCCTTAGGGCACTAGAGCTATGCATGTATTACTTTAACATTTAATTTAGTTTACAATCTACCTTGATTCATCAACACCAAAAGAATAACATACTGGTAGTATAGGCAACAATGTGACTTGAGTTGCAGTGGTCCTGAATAACACTACAGGTCTAAAATGATTTACCACCCAGACATGTGACAGGCCTTTTTGGGGACAGCCCTCCAATATGGATAAACAATTACAACTTTATATGAACTCCTAGCATTTTTCCCCAAAACTCTACATCTTGCTTATTGATTAGGTTTTTTAAATTCATTTATGTGTGTGTGTGTGTGTGGGTGGGTGGGGGATGGGGGTTGGGGGGCGGGGGTGGGAGTGGATGGGATAGTTAAAAATTGTTTCGATAGCAATAAATAGAGATCATGTATAATACCAAGCCGATAAGCATTAAAAAAAACACACTAGCTTCTTCTAGATATTAATTAGAGAATATGGTCCCACGTACTACACCCACCCCACCCTACCCACCCCACCCATCCACCTCTAATATTATGACATAAATACAGACATTTGATATTTATGTTAATTATTTGCATTAAGGAAAAAGATAAATTATCAAAGGTATGGCGGTTTGTGAATTTTTGTATTCAATACAATTGTTCACCTCAGAACTGCACATTTACACAAATTCACATCTTACTGCTATTGTACTTACTGAAATCTTTGGATTAGAAAGTAACAAAGAAAATGTGTAATATTCTAGAATTACCATGGATGCCTATTGATAAGTTGTTTGTGTTATAAACATCTGTCATTCTGAAAAGCAGACATTGTACCCAATTTGATTCAAAATGACATCAAATGTAATTCATCATATTTTTGAATCATCATGTGAATAATTTTTATGACCACTAAATTTCCAGAGATTAAATTACACGTTAGATTTAAAAAACTTTAAACAATTGCAATTATTTACTCTTGGAATAGGAATATAATGGACACATTATCTGTTCCATTGTTAATCATGAAATATTCATTATTAATTTTAAAGATTAGACTAAATGGGTAGAACACATTTGGATATCTGCTGTTTTTTATTTAATGCTTTAATAACTGTTGTTTTTATCTCTGATCTTTATTACATTGTTTAGATACAAGCTGTCCAGATTACGAAATTTAAGATATTGCTATCTACTTTATGAATTCCTTAACAGAAAACATACCGAATATTTTTAATTCCCACTATGATTAGATGAGCACTATTGAGGATAAAGGATGTAATTCTCTCCATATATTATATATAGCTACATTGCCTATAGGTAAAGGATAGAGAGCTGTGGATTTGTTGTGGGTCTTATTAAGCCATATTTACAAGGTGTACTTTTACATAGGTATAAATAGAAATAGAGATATGGATGTTACCTCTTGGTATTTGTGATGTGTATCGTAATGGTAATTACATTTTGGGATATATTGAATCTTACCTCATTGAAAGCCATAGGTACAAACTTGCACTACTTTCAAAAATAGAGATCTACATAAATGGAACATACATGGATTTTTAACCTGCTTCCCATAGGTGGCTGTATCTTGTAAAACTGACTTTTTCAGCCAATATACAATTTTTGTAGGCCACATCTGCTGAAGAAAACTGTACAGACCCCTATGATATACAATGTCAAGTGAAAATACAGTGAGAACTCGACTACAATTCCATTTAGTTAAAATATGCTATAAAATATTCTTTATGCATGGTTTTTTATAAGGACATATTGTCTTCACAGAGCATGTTTAAGTAGAGCCATAAATACTGTGCAGAGGTTCATGTAATTTGTGTATTAAATCTATCACCATGGGATTGCGGGGAGTGTTAAAAAAATTCTACTAGCTTCAGTTGAACCTCTCTAGCTACCAAGTCAGAAGTCCCTAGGAAACACTAACCTTAAACTCTGATTGTTTAGCCTCTCCCTTGTTAAGAACACAAAAAGGTTGGTAGCATCCATCATTGCAAACAGTCTTTGTTGGGCATTCTTACGGTATTTTGCTGGCAGTCCCTAATTTGATGTCATTAAAAAACTACCAATGGTGCACATACATATTAGCTGCAATGCCTATGCTATTAATTTCAATAAAACATTTACCACATCTATTATTAACTTCAATCATCTATAGCTCTATGTAATATCCCAACAAGCCTCTTCCTGCTTATTTGCAGACTACTATAGCTGTTTTCCCAGTGTTCTAGTAGGGATAGTAACTCCTCCATGCATAAGAAGTTCCAAAACATCCTCCGACATATTCAATGATTGTACTTTTGGCTTGTGGATTCCAACAGAGAACTGGTCACAACAATTGTTCTTATCATAAACTAAAAGTAACTTTTTTCCATATGGCATGTCCAAATATGAACTTGTTTCCAGTGAAAAATATCAAATGCTTGAATAATTATCGCTAGTTCCTTCTTAGTTCGCCTTCATAAACTTACTACTTCATTAACTGCCTCGAGACTGGGTCTTTCTTAGTCTGGTTCTAGAGATTAGCTCTTTCTGCAACTAGCTCGCAAGATTAGGTCCTCAGTTCTTCTCTGTCTAAAAAAATTATGGAATGGTTTAATTTTTTTTGAGTGTGCGTTTTCTTTATGGTTAAGTTATTAGTGGGTGTTAAACAACCAGAATTTAAGCTATTATGTGATTGCTCTATTATTGATAAACATTATGCTGACCACAAATGATCTACCTTTTAACAATACTTGAACAGCATTTAATGCAGGTTCTATCACTTAAAAACATTTGTTTGATAAAATAATAAACAATAAATCTATAAATAGCTAAGAATTATAAACAAAAGATGTATATTACAGTCACTATAATGCACTTATCTTTATTGTTCAGTCTTTTTTCAACAAAACATTGATCAGGTCCTACTCTCTGCCATCAAGTGCCACACATATAGTTAAATTTTATTATATTTGCTAGCTAGCTACATATGTATATTAGTATTTTTGACTGTGCAGATCCCAATATAAAACTTAGCAGAATTTTATTTTTATCATTTCTGGTATATTTTATGTTAACAACTTAGCCAAATTGATATAATGTATATATCCAGGATTTTTTATTTATCTTTTCTTGACAATGCTCATCCTAAACATAGTATACTAAGTAGTGTAGAAAAAAAAGATGGGAAAATATTTTGGAACACCACTGGCTTCAACCAGATTCCCACTATTGTATCACGTGTTCCACTAGGTGTAGTAAGAATAATCTACTTATCAACCTAGTCAAGAGGTGGTTGGATCGCAATGAGTGATAATCAATACCATGTAAAAGGGACAATGGTAAGAGGATGCTCATAGATTTCTATGCTTCAATTGGGAAGGAGGACCTCCCCATGTTGGAAGATGTGGATGCAATCACACTTGTCATGGAACTGGCCGAGGCACAAAAGATCACCGTATTTTGTACATTCAACTTGACATCTATAGTGTTGACCCTGCCTGAGAAGTTTTCTTGTTATGGAGGCACAACAATGTCATCACGATCTATCTAGCCCAAAAATATTACACATTTCCAAAATACATCTGGAGCAATGTGGGTTGTATCGAACCTCATCTGATGGGTCTGAACTATGAGAAATAATGGCAAAACCATGCCAATTGAGTCACTATGAAAGAGCCGGCAAAGTCTTCCTTCAAAGACTCGAGAGAAAGATAGATTTTCTGGTATATGACAGTTTGGAAGAGCCCTTATCTTTGTGTTAAAGATAGAGTTTTAGACCACCTACTCTTTGGTCATTCTGCCAGTGTAGAAATCGGTTGTTATCCTTCCTTCAGCAAATTTGGATAGTCAGAGTTGTGTAGTCAGAATTGCAAGGATGTTGTTCCTTCTCGTCCACATCTCCACAGCCATGGTGGATAAGTAACTGTGGAGAAAGGATGGATAGTTTACCCAAATTGACATCAGCATAAATTGTTGGCGACAAGCCTCAAGTGTAGGTTGTCCACATAAATGTTTGAATTGATGTATATCTCTCTGTGATGCGTGCTCAAAAAACATCTGTCTCGTGGTTGGTACTGGTAAAAAAATACACCTCTCAAGTGATTTCCAGTCTGGCTCAACATTTTGCTGCATTATTCAACTCCGTATTTCCACTGTTCTGTTAACTCTTCCTTCCAAGCTTAGATGGCATCATCCTCTATTTTATTCCTAACTATATTTAGCGTCCATCTTCATCATTAGGTAAATCTCAACATGCCAAAGTATTAGTAATCTTTTTGTTGGCAATCAGGTCTGCTAGGAGCTTAAAAATACTTCCTTGTCTGGCTATTACATTTGGGTGTGATGAACCTCATACATAATAAAAGCATATTGCCACCACCACAAAATACCCTCAACCTGATGTCAGCTCTGGCATCATCTCATTAGTTTGCTGATTGCATAATTATGATGGTTTCACCTGTCAGTGGCTAAAGTGATGGCTCTCTTTCAACATCATGGCACACTTTACTGAGCCATTTGGCTCTGATACTGTGGATGTTATAGTATCTCATCATGGCTAGTTCTCCATGGAGGCATGTCAAAGCATGGTCAGTTGAGAATGGTTTACCATAATATATGCAATGTTGTGGTGTGTTCTAGATATCCGTACTGCATACTCAAGGCATGGAACTCTGTCATATTGAAACCTTGATCCTGTATTGGAAGGGCAGCCATCGATATTAAAGAGCCCTTCTCTTTGAGATGCATTGCTCAGAGTTGGATGGAGTGAGAGAGAGGAAGGTATATTGACTTGATCCTGGTAGTCGTGGTTCCAAAATTCTAGAGACAGAGCCAAACAGCAAAACTTAAATACACAAGACTATTTACACAATTCTGAGAAGCAGTAGTTTCAGTTGAGGCAGAAGTCTTCTTGGTAGGTTGCTTGGAGGGTGTATAGAATTATCTTTCGTTGCTGCCACCAGTGTTATGCAATTACGAGAGGCCCCAGGATGAACATACAAAGATATGTAAGGAAAGTGCTTCAATCAATGTACAACTTAGTTGGTCCTGCCTGGGTATCTGGCAAGCTCCGACCAACCAGAGTTCTAATATTCATACTTAAACATTTGTGTAGGTTTACGTAAGTGTACATTCTAGTGGTTAGTTCTTAACCTACAGTGTTATGCCCTAATAAGGAAAGGGTATCTTTAGTTTGATGTTCTGGAAAATACCATGTGAAAGCTTTCATTTTATTTTAAATAATTCTAGAAAATCTCTATACTCACTAATAATGTAGCAAAGTCACTCTTCCTGGTGAGATGGAACTAGCTCCTCACCGAGGAAAGGTAACAGCTATTAAGGAATGATGATTCAACCCATAAATCCTCTGCATATCCAATTAATGTCACTCAGATAGCATATTTATTTGTGCTAAAGGAAGATTAGAGATGAAATAGCAAGCAAAGAGGAAGATTATTAATATTGTTAATATTTTATGTATTTAATGGATTACATATTTTAATTGTTGAGAAATTGTTGATAAATTGAATTGACCGCATATGATTATTTATTTATTTATTTATTAATTTTATTTATTTTATTAATTTTTGGTTTAATAATTCTTTATTTTTTGTTTGTGTCTGTTTTTCTTTGTTAATTTGTTTATTTTTAATTTTTATCGGCAATTCACTCACTCACTCACTCATTTAATCAACATATAGTACAACACAATGACCAATAAGGTTGGAAGAAATTTTAGTTTTTGATTTGTCCCTCTCTCCAGCACACTTATGCTTGCAAGTCAATACTTTACATATATTTCTAGTAAATGGTAAATGGTCTCTAAATCTGTGTCTACTGGAGTACTTTCTATTCCAAGCACAATTATGAAAGGTAAAGAATCCTCTAAATATTTGTGCTACATGATTTTTCCCATTCTTTTTTTGTTTTGTTTTTGACAAGTCGACCAAATAAATTAATTGTAAAATATTATGTTTTTGCAAAAATGATTAGCTTATCAGCCAATTATGGGTAGAGCATAGAGTATGTAAATATCTGCTCAATACATATTATGTGTTTTTGAATAAATAGTTTCATTGAAGATTGTAGGAGACACATATGTCTTCTCTGTAGTCTCTCTTTAGATTAGTATTTCCGGAAGATCTTCTTCCAAGATCTCACCTGAGAATTTGTAGAGCACAACTTGAAATCCTGAAGTTGGAATGGAAAGGTAAAAATAAGTAAACGGCATTTGACATGTATGATGTTGAACAGTCATGGCTGCCAAACAGTGTTTTAGTGCCTAGAAGAATAAACTTCTTTATAGAACCACCTATATAATTATATATATATACTACCTAATAATACATTGATAAATATGTATTATTTGTAGAATATCTCCATAACATAGTACTATAATTATATAAACCATGGTATTATGGTCAACTAAATAAGGAAAACAAACTCACAACATTATAATAATAATATACAATAAACTCTCTTTATTTAGTGCTATACTTTTAACTCCAACCTACAAGAAAACCAGTAGTTAGGCATCGTAAACAATAATTCTTATTAGCAGACAATTTACTAAATTTCTTTTTTAACTGTAAATCTAGATTTGCTCTTGCGCATATCTCTTAACAAAAACTAAATTGGAAGACACACACAGAATGTTCAGTAAAGTCTTACAATAAGTGCAATTTTGATTTAGTATTAATAACGTAAAGTCATGTTTTACACTACACAAACATTGTACTAATTCTGTAGTGATGGGCTTTAGTTAATGAGAGAGATAAACAAAGAAGTTGGCTTAGTGACGGCTAGTTATACAAAGGCACACTATATATAGTAACTTGCTTTGCTCAAGTAATTATAACAATAAAAACGAGTAGAATACATTTATTGAAATGTGAACACTGGTGGCAGTAATGAAAAGAATACTATAGCTTCCATTAGTGTGTGAACATGATGATCAAGTATTCCAATACTATTTTTTTTGATTTTCCTTGGAATTATGGCTGTTATATTTCTGTCACTCTTTGAACACAGAGGCATCAATTATGGCATATATACCTGGTATATATTATAGATAATTAGTTACCTGGGTCTAGGTTCAAAGAAGGAAGTCAATTGATGAAAAACTATAAAACTAGTTACTAGTTGTAACCTCTCGCTGACATGTGTCCACACTATTTGAGTTAAAATTTTGCTGGGACATATATAAATGTTCACCAAGTAAAAATAATCATAAACTGAAATTAAAAAAATTACAAGAAATATTTTCATAAGGATATAGTGTGTATTGGTAAGTTCCTACTTACAGAGCAGATAACTTTGGGGTCAGTCCCTTTATCCAGCAGCTCAATTAGTTGTGGAGCCAACACCTCAACTAATTCCTGACACCTTACCTGTGGGTGTGTTGTGAGAGAGACATGTAGTTGGTTAAAAAACCCAAAACACATAATTATAAAAAATGTAACCAATCTGAAAATGTAACACATAATATACATTTTAAAGTACAACAAGATATTTAATGTTGGCATCAGTGTTAGGATCCTAGCAAAGTCTAAAAAATTATGTTCTTTCCATATTCTTGCAGTATTGTCTGACTATAATGCAAATAATGGTGTCAAAATGACAGTAATTTTCACCCAATAATAATGGATAAAAAATCATAAGTGATATTTGTTTAATGCAAATAATGGTGGCAAAATTGCAGTAATTTTCACTCAATAATAATTGCAAATGCCAGATAAAATATCATAAGTGCTATTTGTTTAACAGATGCATTTAAAAATAAAAATAAATTAAAATGATTATGTGCCTAACAAACAGCAACTATACACACCTGTGCGGTGTATCATTTGTTAACCATTTCATTTTACTTGTATGTGATGCTTATTGCAAGCAGTGAAGTGCAACTAGAAATAAACACATGCTAACATCTATGAGTCACAGCACTTATGATTGTCAGCCTGTCACCTATTTTGTTTGGGGATATACCTGAACATAATGTTCCTGGTGATAGCAGACAAATAATAGCATTACCAGCAACCTTGGTTAGCTAATTACAGCTCACCTAATGCAACTAATTTGCTAATGAAACTGTTTCTACCCATTTTCTATTAGAGAAAAGCACTGCTGTTGTTAAAATAGTGAGATTTTGAGGTCAGCTACATTTTCGACGAAATTTGTGCTCACTGTGATTATTCGATTATGAATAACCAGTGATTTGGGAGATTTATATCGTGGGTTGGAACTTGGGTGTACCACATCCCTCATTCCTCAGTTTAGCATTTCCAACAATGGTACACAAATAATGCATTTAAAATAGCTAGAGTAGAACTCACATAATAAAAATAGTTTGTACCATAGCTAATGTGATCAAGCTAAATTTAGCTAACCCATTATATTTTGGACTGAATG
This sequence comes from Cladorhizidae sp. MBARI D1340-BT2, assembly GCA_028752905.1. Taxonomy (NCBI): domain Eukaryota; kingdom Metazoa; phylum Porifera; class Demospongiae; order Poecilosclerida; family Cladorhizidae; species Cladorhizidae sp. MBARI D1340-BT2. Next base: position 33,237,242 of record JAQNBH010000010.1, on the reverse strand, counting down.
AATAAGGCCAGCTTAATTCTTGGAGTTATTACTCCTGGGGAATAATTAAAGTCCCCTGTTGAACTGCTAATAGGTATTAACATGAAGCTAAAACTGATACAATTGAAGTGCAGTTAACTAAGGCAAAAAGATAGGTAGATGCAGATTTTTGTACTGTACAATGTAATCTACATTTGTAATGTAAACATCAGCAACAGAATGTGATATGTGATTATTTGTGCTGTGTAAAAGAAGTATTATTTGTAATTTTGGTGATTATTTTTTAGGAGGTTCATGATTTATATGCTTTCTTTTCAACTTCAATGCTAACATTAAAACAGCAGTGGTAGAGCAATACAACCCGAGGTTATTCATCCACTACAATTATCAATGCATGACATAATTACTCTTAGAGAAAACTTAAGTCAGCTTAACTAGACTTACATAAAAATTAACATATAGACCGTCATTTGGACGATTAGTGCATTTGTTCTGTGAAAAGTGTAACCAGCAAGTGTGGCTACATTGCATTGTTTCCCTTTTTCGTTGCCGTGATGAAGACCAAATATTTCAGTTGAATCATTTGGTATTAAAAACCAAAAGCTGAAATTCATTGATGTTGGCTAAAAGTAATCATACAACATCTATAGTGCTTAAAGATTAGTGGTAAAGCCTTTACACCAAGATGGACAGAGAGTTAGGAAGTTTCCAAAAAGTGCATTTAATAAAGATATTGTCTGAAAGTTATAATTAAGGCAATTTAACTTCTGGTATAATATATAAGGTGTTAATAAGTTGATAATTATTACCAATATGCAATTGTGTAGATATTTGAAATGTGAAACCAAACCGAAATCCCTTTAATTAGCTTAGCAAGACCTTACTCCAGTATTGATTCTTCTGGGAATAATGCTGCAGATTTTATCTAATCCATCAATGAGTTCTTGCTGTTGAAAAATAAATAAATTAATAATCATCAATCAAACTAATAATTTTTTTGTATATAATGGTATTCATGAGTATACGAGTATTGATTACAGGCAAGAAGAACATGAACTCACATTAGTCTGTTTATAGTCCATAATGTTTATAAGTGATGTCACTGCAGCCTCACAAATCAAGCAATCCTGCATCAAGCACATGATTCTGTAATACTGCCCATTTTTATCACTACTCAAATATTTTATTTGCATGGATATAAGTCCCAACAATAAATATACATTTCAATTCAGGGGTGCGATTTATATCAGTCGTGTCATATTGCTAATAAATGTAGGGCTTGAAGATCAGGTGCTATTTAAGAGCTAATTTGAACTGCAAGTTTATGCCTTTAATATTACAGGGCTAGAGAAACAAACAATGGTTCCAAGTGTTTTGTTTAACCTTGTTATTGCTAGGGCCTAGAGCCTGATAGAGCCCCCAAGCCATGATGAAAGCATGTTGTATGCTAACTGCAACTATATCACTGAACTCACATGTATAGATTTAATGTTCAGCCTTAAAGATATAAAAAATGGGAATAAGGAAATTGGGAAGATATCAAGGAGAGGAGAATGAATGAATGAAAATGTAGATTAACATGGCGATTGTACTACAATATGCAACGCAGTTGGTTTAAGGTTTTCACTTACCTGTTTATTGGGCACATCAAACAGCATGGAAAAGAAAAGGAGCATAAGAGTAATTAAACACAGGAAAAGAGAGTGACAACCTCTACAGACATAAACTTAAAAAAATGAGCACTATGTATGTGCACCATATTGAATTTTTTATCCTGTACATGCCCAGTGGAGTGCTCTATTGATATAAACCTTACTTCAGTATTACATAAGTTGTGAACAAAATAAACTGTGTTTATGGAGGCTTTTTAAATCTGTCTTGCCATTTTAGTGAAATAAATGTTGGCAATAGCTTGTGGTCACAAATAATGTCAAATGTCAAAACATGCTTTATATCAAATCATGAGTGGATACATGTATTAAGGAAGAAAAAATATCTTATTATATTAATAGAAGGAAAATAACATTGAATTCATGTAGACAAAATGAGTATCTACAAATTAAAATTATATACAGAGCAACCCTTACTTATCGAGCTTCTCAGTTTATCTAACTTTGCTAATCTTTCTTCTGTGTGTATTTTTTACTTTAGATGTTGTTTAGACTTGCTCCTCTCTCATTCCTTGAAAATAATTGTCTATATTATGTAAAAATTCTTTAAATATCCTAAAATTTAACTTATCCAACAGTATTAGGTCTGCTTAGGATTTAGATATGCGAGTGTCTAGTGTAATAATCATTATACTGATTATATTGGGAAAGTTAAAAAATTGGGTTTTGAGAAATGTTTTGTGGGAATCTATGGGTAGAAGCAAAGATAATGATCAGTATAGATTTGGAGGGCGGTTATCATTTTATTTGATTAATCTTAATGAGTTGCCAAATACATGAGGCAAAATAGTTTTTAATTGCCTAGCTCTCCTTATGTCTTTATTTATAAAATATGGGCTATTTCTTGCTCAATTAGCACTTATTTTCATCCTATTTTACTCTGTTTCATTGCTACACTGAAGCTTATATGCATGTACACAATTATCATATTGCAATTCATATAAAAGTATTTATTGCTGCATGTGATTAATGTACATAACATGAGGAAAAAATGTATTTTATATTATTATACTTTTTATGTAACGATACAATAATATTGTAAAATATAACACAAGATCCTTCATATGAGTACAGTCATACCATTAAATATTCTTTTCATTAAATAATTCTTGTTTCAAGCTGTTTGTTAATTATCCTATTGACAATAAAAAGTAAGCTGTAGCCCATTTTCTGGCTCACTCAACATTATGTTCCATCAGGTTGGATCTTGCTAGTCTATAGTTTCAACATAAAAAGCTCTAGAAAATGTTTTTTAAAATAGCAATTTTTATGCAAAAATTTCTTATTCATTAAATGAAAATTGGACTTATTCATTATATCCACTGCCGGCTAGAGTATCTAGAATATACATTATAGTCATAACACAATTACCTTTGGAAGTTTAGCTTGCCGACTTTTCCTAGAGAGTGGACAACCAAAAAGTTGGTGGCAATGTTTATCAATACTCTGGGTGGGAATGAAAAGAAATAGCAGAGGTATATACAAGTAGAAAAATGTTATTCCTTTTTTTATTTAGAACTTTTTTTTATAAGAACACTATTTTAATCAAGTAGTGCAATTTAGGTTTTTTGTCGTCGAATAATGCAAGACACTTGTAATTATTTGGGGGAATGATGGCTACAGCCACAAAGGAATAAATATGTAATGGCTCGATATTTACATTTCTTATTTGCATGTGGGTTAAAATTGGGTGCTTTCAACGCAAAATATACCATTAATCTGGGTTAAACTGGCCTACTAACCTGTACAGCTTAGGGAAATTTTAATTGTATAATTTAATCTGGAACTCTGCAATACCAAGTATAGAGGAGCTATGTGAGTTTAATTTATATTCCATTTTCTAAAATATTGTTTAAAATAATTAAAAAAGGATAAATGCAATATATAGGAGTGTTTTAATAAACATTCTCATAGATGGAAAAGAGGTGTTTTAACTTTTCTTGTCTTGATACATTGAAAGCCTTCTGAATTTACAAGCCAGATTTTGCCTGTTTTGGGCGAAGCATTGAATTAAAAATATGAACAAAAAAAAAATTCATAAAAGTCCCTTTTGTTCGTAATATTTATTAACTATTTAAGAGAATTTTTACAGTATTCAAATTGAGTGGGACAAATTGTATTTAATAAATCCAGCACATTGTTATGAGATATCAAACTTTGTCCTATCCTGATTTATTCTGTTAGCATTCTCCTTCACAGACATACATAGATATAAATTCAAGTGCAGCATTTTTACAATTGTAAATGATATCAGGAGGGGTAGGAAGTCAATTAATATTGTCAGATGGGGCTTTTGTGACATCGTACAGTGAGAAAACAAGCCAATCAAAAAGATGGTTAGGGTATGTCTGTGTCCACCTCCAAAATGTTTTTTAAAATTTTTATCTGGCAGCTGGAGCATTTTTAAGAAAAGGAATTGTTTAAGATGTTCTTTTAATGAAAATTGAGTGGGAATTTTTTTCCCCAGTATGTTTGCTACATACAATTTCCAAATGTCATTGATCAGTATTTCAGACAAATTAATATTGAGGTGTGATTTTTTTACCTTATTATATTACATTGAATGTCATTAGATGGTTTAAGCCCCCACTGTTTATATAAGTAGTGTTTCACCTTGTTCATAGTGGAAAATAATCTTATAGTTGGTCAATTTTTGCAGGCATCACTAAAATGATATTGGCAATTCTGCACACTTGCTTATATCCACTCTGTGGTGCAAATGTATATGTTTGCCGTATGTTATTAATTTAGAAACATAAAATAACCTTTATTGGTTTCTATAAAAAAACTTAAATTCTTCTTTGATGTGTTTAGTGAATATAAAAGCCATAGATTAGGTAAGAGGAGGGAATTTGTGTAGCTTTCTCAAAGAACTAAGCTTAGATGGTGTGCTTTCTTGGGTACTCCACTATTCTTTTTGACAGCTTGAGAGGAAAAGTAGTGATAAGAAGGTGATGGAAACTCATCTTATTTTGCCAGATAAGTGTTGATCCAGAAACTCTGGGAAGAGAAAGCATATCTGAATTATATTTCAGCTAGCCTAGTGTTCTCATAAAGCTGAATATTTGGATGGAGATGAGATTACCTGTAATAAAGAAGGCATTGATAGTGAAGTTAGTAAGCAATATTTTTAATTGCTTGAATCAATGAAAAATGTACTAGCTTAGATTTGAAGCATAAAGTAAGGATTTGGAAAATAACTTGTCCCTTATTGCTGTGATCCCAGCCTGAGCCAAGAGAAATTGTTTACTTAGTTTGTTATTTTCACTGGGGTTAAATTAAATCCACAAAAATAAAACTAGCAAGTTGAAATTAGATTCACCCCAATGTAGTTTTGTGGTTCATTTCTATGACAAAAAATGAACATCAATTGGTATTACATACGAAATGATTGCTTATGACTTTTTAGAATTATTACTGTGATAACATGGCAGCATATTTTCATATTATGAAAAATAAATAAATCCACCTGTAAGAGATCAAGACCTCCTAGCAAAGTGACAGTAAGAGGAATAACTGATAACATGTGATCAAAGTGTTCATGGTTTACATGGATATTTAAGCATACAGTCTTATTTTGCTTTGTTTTTAATTCAATATCATTGTTAATTTATAAATACAATGTGGTATAAAAATGCAGTTCGTTCGTTTGGCAAGTGAAATTAGGCTGAAAGAAAAATAATTAATTAGCTAGCTCAAATCTTCTCATATTTATCTATTACTCCGTTCCGATCGCATTCACATATTCTTTTAACTTCTGTATTGTCAATATTAACGTTAAAACTTAATATTTGGTGGAAAATGTATACTACCATCATTTTAACACTATTTGTCTGTGCATTATGGGCACTTATAAATAGCAGATCAAGATTTATATATATATATATAATTCACCAATCTCAGTTGATATATTCCTTACTTCTCCTGTGAATTAGACACGAAAAGAAATCTTACACAGATGCATCACAATGACACAAACATAATTATGCTTTAGTAACACAAATTACTAATATATTTACTTCTAACAAGGAGGTGTAAACAAATCACCTCAAATTTCAAGGTGTTTCTAAGGAATTTCATCATCACAGTAGTGCAATTTGTTCCAATTTCCACATTCATTATCCTGCACACAGCCTTCAGATTGTATTCTAATTCCTGGTACTGAAAACAACAACGCACAACAATAATTAGTAAAACGAGTATGTATTGCATGGCTGCAATTGAGGATAATAATAATAATTGTAATAATAATAATAATAATAATAATAATAATAATATAATAATAATATTATTATTATTAATAATAATAATAATAATAATAATAATAATAATAATAATAATAATAATAATAATAATAATAATAATAATAATAATAATAATAATAATAATAATAATAATAATAATAATAATAATAATAATAACAACAACAACGACGACAATGACGACGACAACAACAACAACAACAACAACAATAATAATAATGATAATAATGATAATAATGATAATAATGATAATATAAAAATAATCAGAGATCAATTTTTTTGCAGATCATTCTAGACCATTAAAGTTGGTACTTGTGAGTGAACTGCACTCTTAACAGCAAAGAAGAGACATGTATTTAATTACAGCAATAAAAAATAATACATGCAGAGTGTATGAAATTCCATTTAATTAAGTAGAAAGGTAAAAGATTCTTGTAACAGTGAAAAAGTTATGAAACCCCCCAAAAGGTCAATTTATATTGATGATCACAACCTTTGAAACCTATGGCCCCCAAATTAGTCTGACATCCAACCCTGATATCCTCACACAAAATTAATCAAAATGTAAACTATGTTTATAATTACATCTAAACAGTGTTTATAATTTTTAATATCTATAAATATGTCTTAGAAAAGCCAACAAGATTTAAAATCCATCCTGAGATAAATGAAGCTGGCCATAGCATGAACTCTGCCTGTACTACTACATATTTTCTGTCCTTTATCTTGACCTCTACCTCTTGCTGACAGTATCTTTTATCTGCTTGATTACCAGGGAGAATACAATTCAAAGTAACTGTATGCTCATTCTCATAAAATATCACTTATTTTCAAGAAAATCCAAAAATTTAGCCTACTCTTGGTCCACAGTCATAAAATTTGATGCTATTTTTCATAGTTTGTCTAAATTCGACCAAACAAATAGCCCCTAAAACTATAAGATTGGCGATTAAAAATCAAAGAAATGAAGCAGTTACTAAGTGTGGTTCAAGGAGGTCTCTGGCTGGAAATCTCACCACTTAGGGATACATACTGCTACATATAGGATGAAAAAATGGCCTCTCAGGTTGAAAGAGTTTACATAATATTCATGATATCATTATAAAGTAACAGATCTAGGGTTAAGGAAATTTCAGAGTTATGAATCATTTTCTAGAGGGGGTACCCCTCTGAGAATCTACATCAAGGGGTAATTGCTGGAGGGTGGAGGTCTTGGGGGGGGGGGGGGGGGGGGGGCTCCCTTCTTTTGGTTCTTTTTTTCCACGAGACTTTCACACACCACTGAAACATGCCGAAATGAAATAGCATAGTAATGTTTTTGACACATTCGTGGTTAAATGAGTGTACTAATCGCCACCTAGTACATTACTCTCATAAGTGTAAGTTGCAAATTGATATTCTAGGCTAACTAGTGCAGAGTGGATCATGGGTAAAAGACAAGCCTCCTTCATGTTTTTGTCAATGTCCACACAAGCAGTAAAAGGAGTCTGAGTGAAGGCAGATCAAGACCAAGAATCAGATGAGACTCTGATTTAAGATTGCCCAGAATAATCTGAACATGATCTCATAATCCACCACATATAATGCAGCTCCCAAACTTTGGTGATCTCTGAAGTCCCCGAAATAGTAAGTACTTGAACAATCATGTTTGTCAGACTCTGTTGTATAATTTACAAAATTTGACTTTGATTCAAGCTGAAATATTATGAGTATTTGGAAAGAAGAAAAAAAAGAAGTAAATACTTTGGGTTTCTCAGGGGAAGAAGCATGGAGCTCCTCAATTCTGAATAGGCTTCCTCAAGGTCCCCACCAACCAGATAATGAATCATTACAACTAGCCTGGTAATCACAATTTTCAGATTCTGTAATTCGCCATACTTGTGCCACAGCTTATTTGAAGGGACTGTTTCATCATGATACATGACCTGAAAGCTCATTCTTGTCTGATGGGTTCAGAAATTAGCAAAATGCTCTATGTAAAATCAAGGCTTTACAAAAACATGAGAGCTTGCTATGTCACAAACATATGTTAAGTCAACCAAGCCACATTGATGACAGCTGAAGAAGCAGATCAAGAGTGAAAAGGAGGAACTGATCCTGAAAATCTTCCAAAGTATATTCTCTCTCACCTGCCAAGGCTTTGCCCTTCATAAGGGTAAGCAAGAGGAGCAGTCAAATTCCAAGCAGCTACTCCTTCTCCAAGCTGAAGAAAATGAAGTGCTCACAAATTGGATACAAAAAAAGAGCTGCAATTGACAGAGTATTATGGTTGTTGAGAGTGCATCCCTTTATGATTGTACACCTTGAAGAACATTATAATTATTATTGTATACATTTTTTTTGCTGCACTGATAGGATAGAATGGGTTGCTTAGCTGAAGGTAAAGCTTATTTGGCAAGCAAAGACTAGATTTGGATGGTATAGTTGGTAATGCTGAGCAAGTTGTATTTATGAATGTATGTATCTTTCGATCTATGCACCATTTTTTTTTTATCACCAGGAAAAATATGTGAAGAATTCACCCGCCCATGATAATGCAGGTTTATGTATATATGGAATGATTGTTGTTCAACAAAGTAAACAACATGAGATTCGAAGCTATAGAGTCCTGGATGTAGTGTGCAAGTGAGAACTAGATGTACAGTTGCAAACATGACCCTTTACCAGATAAAATAATCTAGCCACAAACAATAAACTAAGATCTTAATAACCCTTCTCGAGCATCAAAAAATTCCTCCCCCATAGACCTACATGCCAAAAGAAATTAAGATGAGCATGGGGTGCATGACTGGGTGTTGGTTGGTTCATCAAAATGCACTAGCATTTATTCTTTTCCTTTCACTACTCAATAGCTAGCATTCATTACAAGTAGATATATCTTAAACACACTATATTAAGTGCCCATTTCATTATCATTATAAATGGTTTTAATAGGGGATATTTTGTTATTTCTCTGTGAAGCACTGATTTTGATAACATTGAAAAAGTACAGAATCCTATTAACTGCATGCCTAGATAACATAATTATTTCAATAAAACATTGAGGCAAGAAATTTAGTATTATGAGCATGTCTATTATTTATTTGTAGTTGTCTGTAATTTCTGGATGTACTTATTTGAATAGACCTATTCTGAGACTTCCAATTCTGCAAGTACCTACTCCATGCCTTATTTGGTTACAAAACACTTTCTAACATAGACACCAAACATTTGTACTTCTGGGTTGTAAAGTAGCCAATAATAAATGTCACAAGGATTTTTCAAATCCTCAGCTAAAAGGGGCTTTTGACCAAGATAGTTGTCCAAATAGTTCTTTAGTGAAAGTGCTTCTGAAGAATAAAGTTGAACTCAAAGTATACTTGAACCATTACTAGTTTCTTCTTAGTTCGCCTCAAGCTGAGAGATCCGATCTTTCTTAACCTGGCTAGAGAGATTAGCTCCTTCTTTGTCTAGCTTGTGAGATTAATCCTCAGTGTTCTCCATCTAAAAAATGATGGGTTGTTTAGATTTTCTATGAGAGCATTATTTCATATTAGTGATAACAAAATGTCGATTCTCAGTTAAGCTTCTGTTTTGGGGTTAGAAGTGATGGGCTAAAAATCAGAATTGCTATTCAATGCCTAGCAATCAATTCTCATTGGTGAATGAAGTGAATCCTCAATGTAGAATTCAATGTAAAACTAGGTATTGTTGCAGATGGTGTATCTATGTATCTATCTATGGACTATATGTTAACCACCCATAAAAATGTGAATGGGTCACCTGGCTTTAAATATTGTGGGCTTAATTAAATCTAGAAAGATTGCCATAGTGATACCGAAAATATGCCGAAATTAGAAGATAAACTCTCCTTGCTATACTCTGTAAGTGAGAACAGGCAGCACTGTTAATAGTTCATGTGATCCTTTATAATACAGCAAAATAATCTATCCTGAAATCAGCCCAAATAAACCAAAGCTTGACCATAGGCCTTCATACAGCCCAATTAATTTTGGCTACATAAGAAGGTGGGAATGGAATGTATTTTTGACAGGAAACTATGATGGACATAGTAAAATACTTTTTTCTCCTTCACACTCGATGTTGATTATACTCATCTTGATTCGGTTCATAAAATATCCTTACTTTTATTCTTTGCTTGCCGCTCAATCCCTAGCATTCAAATAAAGCATAACTTACTTCAGCCCAGGTATACCTCCTGTTGTCTTGCTCAAGAAAGGTCCCGAATATTTTACAGATTTCACATTTACCACTCTTAACTCTCTGTAGTGTAAAACAACAAAAGCAACAGCAAATCATTCCTTCAAATATAATTCATCTAACCATTTATTATTAGGTATTCCATGAAAAGTAACAAAGTCAGACAATTCTAATGGGAACTTATACACACATTCATTAATGCCTGATTTCTATACAAAAATGTGTGCAACCCTAGAATTTTTTTTACAATTTATACATATTTTTGATGCAAAGTTAACCTTAATTAGGTAAAATTATACAGTAATCATCTAGAAATTACTCTATTCCTGTATTGGTGTAGGGCTGAAAACTATAATTTCATGTGCCAGTATATATATAATGTTATGTAATGAAGAAACTGAAAGAGTTATGGTTTCTTCATTATTTCAAGGTTCTATCTGTAGATGTACTGTTTATAAGCTAGCTAATTAAATGACTTTGAAAATAAACAAAATGTTTGGTCTAGTTTTGTTTCATAAGCTATAAAGCAGTATTTTTTAGCTTTTAAAAAACTTATGGTAGTTGATAATCTGTATGCTCTCAGCGTATACCTTCAAATTATACTAGTCAGAGTACAGGGTAAGTATATTCATTGATGTTCTTTTCAAATGTAGTTGTTAATTTATTGTCATGGAGGATCTGTACAAACCTAATTGATTATTAGTAAGTTTTCATCTGTAGTATTATTCTGTGCTTGGAAGACTGGACTCATAGAAGCTACAGCTACTCTTAATAGCTATAGCTTTCACATGGAATACAATTTAACACTTTTTTGAAAGAGCAATATTATTGTTAGTTAGCATGTGTAATGTCAGCATTATAAACTATAGATATGTGGCTAGAGCTAAACAAAATAGCAATGCTAGCATTTTGTATCCTATGGGCATCCAACACAGAAGACATATCTAGATACACCAAAGGGAATTCTCAAGGGTAGTTTTCTATAAAACAACATGCCTAGAAAACTAGATCAATGTGATTATTGAGTGGCATGAGAAAGCTATAGCTACAAAGCACATAAATAGCAATACCTGTTGCACTGGTCTAGGCTAGCAACAAAGAGTTTATTGATGAGAAACCACAAGCTAGCTAATGGTTTTCGATGCTGCCTATACTATATATATACTTGTTCACCATATTCCGGTGAGATTTTAGTAGAAAATATACGCCATGTTAAAAGGGTTAGCATATCCATGCTCAATTAGCAAATTACAATGAGTCAGTTATTATAGGTCATACTGAAAATGTGTCCATTTCTCTCCTGCACTCACTTTCAAATAGGCAAAATGTGTCAGAAATCATGTTTTATGTTTGCAAAGTTTGATTGGTTTTAGACCATCCAGACAAATAATATATCTGATCTGTAATTTGAGCATGTCGAGAAATTGTGTACTTACATATTTCAGAATTCATCAATATAAAGAGACTTACAGATTCTATGTTCAAGTACCCATTGTTCGGCTCACCAAAATGTTCTATCTCACCTAGCTATTTAGTTTCAGTCCATCTTAATGTTTTGACATTACACTAAGGTTCCTGTTCTCTCGTAATAAATTCCCTACTAATAAATTATTTGTTCCCTTGCCATAGCATTTCAACGTCCATAAGTTCATGTTTTATATTTTTGATGCATGCATTTAAAGACTGTTCTGAAGGTACTTCTGTTTGATCTTGCTACCATTGGTCTGGGCTTCTTCCTCAATCTCTTTGTCATATTTATTTCTGCAATTTTGATGTGTTTGTGCAGGACTACCCACGAAACATGTTGTGGTTTCACCAGTCTAACATTCTCAGCAGGCTAGTAATGTAAAGAACACATTAGCACATTTTGCACTTTGTTTGACTACCAACCTTTGTGCATAGGCAATATAATAGAAATAAATAAGTAAATATAATAACGATAATATGTATAATTCTAGGATTATGTTTTGGCATTTTTATACCACGATAAAATATATAAAGTATAGACCAGTTTATTTTTCATAGTAATGACTTACTCTGTAATTACTAGCAGGACACTGGCGCACTTGTTTGCACATTGAAGATGAATCCTACAAGAGAAGTGTGTGAACAGTGAAAACCATTCAAGATTGCATGGGACACATAGATATAACTTACAGGTTGCATTTTTAAGTAATGATAAAATCGCATCTTTTGACCGAAATTTCCTTCTATTTGAGGAAGGATTCTATCCAATGCCATCCAGCACTGGGTTTTATAGCCACTTTTACTTTCAGGCAACAATCCACATTTTCGATAAATCTGTGCAGAGAAATGCACGCAAAAAGTTATGTAGAAATTCTACAATCACCACATCCATTGCCATCATGTAATTAACTTATACATTCATTTCAACTAGCATGCTTATACTATAATATACTCATCAAAACACATGCACTCGATACTTATTCCCAGATGGTTGGTTTTCACTGGCCAATATTTCATGCACCACACACGTACACCACTCAGTATTCATTCATCACACATGTCACTAATAATTGGTGCCAAATTCACTCTCTATAAGGTTGATATGGGTGGCAAGTATGGGGAAAAGAACATAGATAAATGCGAATGTATTTGTTAAAATATTCTTTCAATAAGAAGTGAATTTAAGTTATTGTCCTGTGAGCAAAGGTGAGGTTTAAAAATTCTATTTTTTATTAAAATACCATATTCAGCATAACCTTCATGGCTCTTTTTTGTACCAAATGCTAGTATTGTTAGAATGTTTAGCTCTAACCATTGCCATAGCCATAGACTAGCTTTTCAGACCAGACATAAACTAAGTCTGGTAACAATAACCAGGTTTTATTATGGGGTTATGCAACCCCATTGAGAAATCACAAAAATATAGCAATCTTTCAATTTCCTGTCTCATAGATTTGGCATACCTGAATATTGCTGGGAATACTACCATGAATATTATCAAATAATGTTGGATGATATTGTAACAGAGTTGAACTAAGTTGAAACTGGGTCAATTCATAGTTGATATATATTTGTCATTCAGTTGACATAATAACATTACAATAACCTTCGCAATAATAAACTTGAAATTGTATACCCTCGATGTTTTGACTAGATGCTTTAGCCTTCATCAGGAATAATATTATTTCTAATGAAGGCTATAGCATCTATATAGTCGAGGAATAAAATTTATAGTTGATTATTGAGAAGGTTACTGTAATTTATATTTTTCTGCAAACTGATTTCAATGTTATTTATGATTGTTAGAACCATGTCAATGGTATTCTCTTAATTAATAATTTTAATTACTCTGGAAAGAAAAACATTTGTACAGTAGAAATGTGTATACAATGAATTTATAACCAATTGAGAATAACTCCACAATTTGATTTATTTCAACTACACACTCAGCTGCTGTGGGCAGAGCTGTTGTTTGTAGCTACATGAGCACTCCAGTGATGTATCAAAACCACAGAATGTAAGTTGCAAATTGGCTCTAGACTCTTAGAACTTAGTACATAGATAAGTAATTTTCAACTTGGTGTTTGGTATAGCTTTATCACAGTGCTCTTATGAGGTTCTAGAATGCTCTTTCTAATATATTTTAGCTATGTTAATTAAGTAAGTAAGCTGTATAGCTATTATAAGCTGTGTGTAAACTTTAGTGGCTTGCTAAGAGAGCTTGTCAGATATTTGTCCTCACTGAATTGTAGATCTTAATGGATAACAAATCCATAGAGTTGGTTGCATTTGGAGAAGAGAATTGCTTTTATTGGTGAGCGAACAGAACCATCAGTGGGGAAGTGGATGGAAATATTGGTATTGGTTGGATATGTATATTTATATTACATCATGTGATCTGTGGCTAATCTGATTGGTTAATAACTATAGGTTACATAGGCGCGTAACCTACACTTTTAACCGCATGTAGTTTAGCGCATGCGCAATGTAGTATAAGTAAGATAGCCTATACAAAAGAGTCGGTTATGCGCCAGTGTAACCTACTCGTTTGCCGTTACATTCCTTGGCTTCGCCTTGGGGTAACCACAAACTCGGAGGTTACATAGGCGCACAACCGACTCTTTTGTATAGGCTATCCTCTATGTATGTATGCATGTATGTATGTATGTATAAATGTATCTATATCTATGTTTATACTAGATCACATCATCTGTTGCTAATCTGATTGGTTAATAACTATAGGTTACAAGGTGCGTAACCTACACTTTTAACCGCATGTAGTTTAGCGTGTGCGCAATGTAGTATAAGTAAGATAGCCTATACAAAAGAGTCGGTTATTCGCCAGTGTAACCTACTCGTTTGCTGTTACATTCCTCGGCTTCGCCTCGGGGTAACCACAAACTCGGAGGTTACATAGGCACATAACCGACTCTTTTGTATAGGCTATCCTATACATATATATATATACATGTACATATACACATACATATACATCCTATACATATATTCATCATACACTTACAAACAAAAATATGAGAAATCTACTTGCCTTAATAAAGCGTCAATCATGAATGTATGTCATAGTTATGAGAATGATTGACAGAATGTCAGGGAGCAGATTCAGCAGTCTGGACTAGTGGCACTGCACTAGTGAGAATTGGAAGCATAGTAATAAGATCCTTACCAAATAGCAGAAGAAAATATCCTGAAATGGTACTCAAGACTCTAATAAACCTAGACAAGTCTTCCAAAAGCTTTCCACCGGTAGGTCTTTTTACAAAGAAAATCTGAACAGACATGTTAAATCTGCTGCATAGATGACAGGAAATGATGATGGACATGTTAGGATTTAAAACCAAAACATTGTTTCAATGACATTTTGAATAATCAACTTGAAATTTACTCTTAGACTAGACACTCTAGCCTTCATATTTTATGAAGGCTAGAGTTTCTAGTCGAAGAGTAAATATCAAGTTGATTTTTTAGGTTAATGGAAAATTTGGTAATGTCAACATAGATTTCGTGGGTTTTTTATAATATTGTTGTTCATTTTTAACCCTCTTCATCGCACTTCACTCACCACTAAATACCACTCTTATATTATTAGTATTAGAGGGGAAAAAATCAAAAATGGATTTCTTGTGTTGGTGGTTTACAATGGTGGCTGCTTCTGCATTGAAAGGTTTAACACAGCTTCATCAGCTTCAGTAACCTTTCCTCATTGTGCTAGTCCTTCATCGCTTTATATAGTGTCTCCCAGCCTAGGTCGAATTAACATTAGTTATAACATTTGTATTAACCAACATTGCAGTTTGTACTTGTTGCCATAGAAATGTAGCCACAAAACCAAAATAAGTAGAATTACAATCGAAATTGCTACTTTTTAAATTCAGCCTGTGAAAATGACAACAGATGGTTTTGGTACTACTTATTCTTAAATATCGTTGGTTTGTTCTTTTTTTGATTAATTCCACCAGTGAGAGTGTTTATGTGCTTCCCATCTGCAGTGAAAGCTGTTTCAAATACACCAAACAAAACCTTCCTCTCACAGTCATATTTTATACATGCAATTGTTTCACAACCTATCATCCTATTGACCTGCAAGGTATTCAGTCGTGTAACCATGCACAATATGGCAATTATAAACAAAGTAGATAAACTACTCTAGCTTTTCAGATTCCTAGTAATTATTAATCTTTAAGATAGGAATTTCATGTTTATATTTAAACCCTTTCTATTGAGCAAGTATTTGCGTGTGTATGAATAGCGAACCTATAAAACTTAGCTACATCACATACGCATAATGGCCATGATGACAATACAAAATATCCTAACAGATGTGGCTATGATGACAATACAAGTATCCCCACAGGCATGTACATGATAGCAGAACAATCTCTCCTACCAGATAATGGCCATGATAGTAATGCAATCTTTCCACATAGATATGGCCATTATTGCAATACAAACCTCCTCATAGATTTGTATATGGCCATGATGACAACAGAAACTCGTCTGGCTATGATGGCAATACATATCTCTTAACTGATATGCACATGATGGTAGTATAATCCCTCCTCATATATAATGGTAATCCAATCTCTCCTCATAGATATGGCCATGATGGCAACAAAAACTCTACTGATAGATATGAACACAATTTCTCCTCATACGTAATGGCCATGATGGCAATTCAAATTGTATTCACAGATAATGTGGCCATGCCTTGGCAATACAATCTCTACTCACAGATTTGCCATGGCAGTACTGATTACTGCCATACAAACACTCTTGACTGATATAGTCATGCATATATATACAAACTCTCCAAAGAGATATGTCCATTTTGGTCATAAAAACTTTCCTCATAGATTTGCCATGCACGACAATAAAATTATACTGTTAAACTCAAATGCTTCCAATAACTAGTAATAAGTAACTTCACAATGGAACATTTGATATTAATCAAGGTTTTATGTCCCACTTCCTCTCACTCTACAAAACTACACTGGGCAGCTTACATTATCACGTAATTTATTAATGTTTGCATCAGTGGAGTTAATATACAATTTTGCATAGAGAACAATTAACTTGCATGAGGTACATCGGTCGACAAAATTCGTATTCTGTGGAGAGACAACAATAATAATAATTAAAACTAAGCATGATAATACTCTTATTGACAAATAGATGTGATATGATGTAATTTATAATTAATGAGGGGATAGTCCCTGTTGCATGAAAATGATGACCTTGTGTAAAAAATCAACTGAAATTAACCTCTAGACATTTCGACTAGATGCTCTAACCTTCATAAGAATAATATATTGCTAAAACTCACATGAGTAGCTAGCTATCTACCACATGATAGACACCATACCATGCCAGCATGTAAACCGGCTGTGTGGTAATTATGCCTTACTTGCTTACAGAGTGCAGAGCCTCACTCCACAGTTTCAGAAATCACCCAGTAAGTAATACAATTACAAATTGCATTAAGGTCACACAAAGGTAAAATAATATAATAACTAAAATTTAGCTGCTCTTTTGCGGCCAGATTGAACACCTTATGCCTGGAAAATAAAAAAGGAGAAGGCCTGGATAGTGTTTAACATTTGAAGGCAGGCTGGAAGTCCTCTCACACAGAAAAGAAGTTGTTACCAAGTATCAAAATCATTAAATTCTTATTGATTTCTATATTGTGGCCATTACATAGTTTTATACCTTATCATGCCAAGCTATAGTACCTAACTTACTATATTCACACACCTGTACCTATATAATTATATTTAGTTCTTTTACTGAAAAGCTAACTGATCTAGTTATGAATCCCTGTCAGTTATTTATAGTAAAATAGAGATATAAAATTTATTATCATGTATCAAGATATAACTTGTTCAGCCACTAGATGCCAGCCAATCCCCTATATTTCATTGGGATACAGATCTCATTATATCAGGTATCAATAGGCAAAGAAAGACCTGCAAGTTTTGATGAAGATGCCAGCAATTTCATTGAAAATATAACATGCAGAAAAAACTACCAAGGTTTTTATCACCCCAAGAACCAGCAATGTTTCACAAACCATACTCAGTAAATTATTTTTATTTGGCAAATATATATCCAGATGTTTTAGTGTATTGGAACATAAGAGGTAAGATAATACATTTTTAGTTAAGGGACCTTTGAGAGAAAGTTATATATAAGTGAAATATGTGATAGCAAGATAGAAACCATTTATACCTACTTTTTGCGGTACTAATTCTTCATAACTTAGTGAAAGATCGAAGAAAGGTATGGATTAATTTGAGAGGTAATATCAACTCCAAACACAATCTAGGAAGCTAAGAAGCTGATTATGGGAGTTTTACTCGAAATTTGTTTCTGACACATTACTGGTTATTGAGTATTAGCATTACAAAATTTAGCTATTTCTAGGTCAATCATACAGATATGTATATACCTAAAACATAAAACATAGAGATGAGTTTTATTAAGAGCACATGAAAAATGCTTCCCTTGAACATGCAAAAGCAACTTCACTAAGAATGGGCACATTGTCAAACAGTCTTGGAATTCTCAGAGTGCCAAATAAGGTAACCAAGAATTTATTAAAATATTGGTTTGCATTTAGGACAATTTGCTCAGTATGCTCTCCATCATTAGAAAATCTCGACTTGCTTAAAACATCACATATATATATTTATATAGTTGAAGTGGCTCCATACATAGCTAGTTATGTTTTCATCTGTGTTCTTGTTTAGAAGTTGTATGATGAGACAATAGCAGCTTAGCTATAGCCTTCACATGGAACTTGAGTATCATGTTTAAATAGCACTATACTTGATGAGGCTAACCTAAGTTCTGGTACATTCTAAGCTATATTTTTTCATGTTCTAGTATATGTTACTAGCTTTATGACATTTTCTCAAATATTAAAAAAATATAACAACCAATTCCATTTATGTTAAATTAAGTTGGGTTTATATAATAAATTTCTCCATAATCCCCCTTGATACTTCAGCTGGATGATCTAGCCTTGTTCATATTTTTATAGTTAAACAGAAATTCGCAGTTTAGATTAATGCAAACTTTTCCATTTCTCTCCCCACAATGATTAGCTTTGATAAAAAAAAAATATTAGCATGTTTGTGTATAGGGTTACCTAATAAAAATAAATGCAGTCCATAGCAATAAAATGGTCTGTGACACATTTTTAGTAACACCTTGTACACTTAATATCTCTTACCATGTTGTAATTTTTTTGTAGAAGAAGAGATGAACTGGATCGAGATTTGTTGAGACATGGTCCCAATATTATATGGCATGATAGTTCTGTGGTCTATATAAGATAGGTGCATGAAAGTGACTACCATTACTAACACCCCAGCAACACAGAGCTACTGAGCTATTAAAGACTTACATGATTCCATGGTAGGAGGAACAACATGGAACTAAGATGTTTTTTAACTACTGATTGGCAGAGCTGAGCATCAGAAATCATGGGGCAAACAACATAATGAAGGATTTGAAATGCTTCTTTCTGCAAAAAATAATATAACACAAATTTGTCATAGTTTGCGCAACAATCACCCACACACAACATGGCCCACATTTCACAATGCATATTCACAATATTACAACAAATGCACTAACCCACAACTTAGTCTTACTTCACATATTCACACACACTACACACACATATAAACACACTTTTCACACATAATTATATCCTTTCCCTCTGTTGGACAACAGGCCAGCAGGAATAAGTTATTGAACAAAGCGAATACATACGTGTATCGGACATGGCAGAAAGTGTTCGACACAAGCAGTTGCCAGAGGAAGATGCTTACAATGAAATACTTGATGTTACATGTATAACTAGCTTTTCTGCCTCCATGACATAAACTTACACATGCAGATACTCATGCCTGATGTTTTATTTACTTCTGTGGTTTTTTCCAAGAGAAGAGTCTCTATCTTATTGAAGATTAGTTCACATGTTTCACAAATGGGATTCTTGATAATTTTCTGTGTAAAGAAAAATCCACAATAAATATAATTATACCCATTCGCTTGGTATGGCTAATTACATCAACTTTGTTATTCAAAAATAATGCACGCAAATAGAATAATTATACATGACTTTACTCAAGTGAAAGATAAATGAGAGCACACTTTAGCATTTGTTATATATAAATCGAATTTTGGGTGCCACCATTTGTCACTGGTACACATGCGCCACAGTATGATTACAAATCATAAAGTGTATGGTCTATCTGTATGAGGTGTATACCGTCGTGGATATATATTATTGGTATAAATAGTTTTCAGTCTTACCGTCACATAATCTTACTGTCATACATATTTTATTTAAAGTTCTTAATATGAATGCAAATACAATATGGAGCAGGTCATGTGTGTTTCTCAGAAGTTTAGACTTTTGACAATGCTTAATATCATAGAACTTCAACAAAGTGAGGTAACTAGTATTGTAGACAGGTTTCATCAAAATTACTCTTGCGGAAATAGTGAACAACACAAAATTGAGCTAAATCACAAACATTCTGCATATTATAATTCATGCATAGAACAGAGGAGTGATCAGTTGGCTACCTCAGAAGTTTACTTTTGTGAAAATATTTAACACGCAGACCATCAAATAACTAATATAATTATTTATGATGCATATTTACTTGTATAAAGTATAGAAACAACCTCGATAAAAATATAATCTATGGTTCATAAGTAGTGGTTTTATACTGAATGACATCTTGAAGGTGACTACTAGGGCTAGGGTTAGGGTTAGACCAGGCCTGAAATATCAGCAATGATCTCTCTATCACCATACAATACTGTTCACTGTACATTAGATATGTTCATATTAATTTTGGCGCATATAATTATAGAGAAGCTATTTGGGTATGAAAGACTGTCTCTACTGGACGAAGCTAGAGTTATAATCATTTCTTTAATTGAAAAGTAAAGAAAGCTACTGATGAAGTTAATTTGCAAAGGTTTCTGAGTATTAAAGCAGATGGAATAAACTAGAGAAGGCGTTTGCCGTTCATGATTTTTTGTGGACCTCTTACAATATTTTAGGGTAGTTTTATGCCATAAAGTAATTTATACAATAGTAGTATGAACTAGTGAACAAGCTATAATCTAACTACATGGCCAGTCATGAAAGAGTTGAGGTGGTCCTGTATATTATAGCTCTACTTAGTTCAATTATGATAGCTAATGGAATACAGGTGCGATAAACTTGTCAAGCAATCAGGAACAAAATGCCTAGTGGTAAACACAGCAGACAATAAGTGCAGCAGCTCCTTATCAGCACCAGTAAATGTCCCAGAAAATTGCATATTAAGAGTGATCTCAGTACACTGATAACGCAATGCTGACAGTTTACGCTATGAATATTTTTTGCTCAAATTTTTGTATTTTTTTTTTAACTTCATGATTTATTGATCTATTTAATTATTAGGTGAGGCTGCGTGGGATGCAGATTATTTCTAATGCGTGTTAGGTCCATGAAATCTAATTCGCATTCAGTGTGGACGCAACGAACGCGCATTCATTGAGATCTAACACGCATTCAGTGTGCAGTGTGGACAGGCCTTAACATAGAAATAACCCATATCCCATAATAAACTTGGACAAATAATGAATTTATTATAATATCATGTAAAACAGTGCAATTATTCTTGGCCATTGGAGAAAGGCCTGATAAAGCGCACCAAAACATTTGTGCATGATATCTGTATGATTAGAACACGCATAGTACATTACTGACCTGATTTGGATCTGGTTCTAATGATGTGTTTAAAAATCAAATTATGAAAAGACACTTAACGAATTAAATTAAATCTTCTACCGCACTAAAATATGAACTTTTCTCCTATTAGCAGCTTTAAAGAGATGCATTCACATTAACTTACGTCAACAGGAATTGGTACTATTTTTGATTTACAGGCATCCTTACAAAGCTCATTTGGTCCCTATAAAATAATAATAATAATAATAATAAATATAATAATATAATGATAATAATGACATCACCAATAACATGTGAAAAGCAATCAAAGACTGAAAATGTCTGGCACTCACAACTATTTTACTTCCACAATCATTAAAGAACAATTGACTTGTCAAGAGATCTAGAATGTCAGGTTGTTAGCCCTGGTGGCAAGGTGGTGTTTGTAAAATTGTTACATGAAAAATAGTTCATCATAACCATGTTGCATAATTTCTGAGTTACATTTGCCAAAGTGTAATCTTAATGCACAGGCCTATGAAGCCAATTGCTGACAGTGGCTTCTAGTAATATTATCACCATCAATAATGGATTCCTCATTCACCTATGCCTAACGTGTCCATAAAATTCATGAAAATCCATTGGTAAGTTTTTGTAATTTCCTGCTAACAGTTAGATTGAAAATTGGAAGAATTAATAAAACAAAAAGTAAAACGACTAATACTGGCATGAGTGTGAGCAAGTGTAAAGTAGAAATGAAAATATAAATTACTGATACTCATATAAATTAACTCTCAATTGACATAACAACATTACAATAACCTTCTCAATAATGAACTAGAAATTGTATTCTATCCAAGTTTTGACTAAATGCTCTAGCCTTCGTCAGGAAAATGTTGATGGTAAGACTCCCATGAACTGGTTGTACTGGTAGCTAGTTATTCATCACTTGATACAAGCCATACTTTAGCACATGCATCCACCATGTGAACCGCATGTCAACAGGATGTGGGGGAAAAAAATTGTTATAGATAAAATCTTAAAAAAAAAATCAACCAACTATCAAACGAACAAACAAACAAAATAAAAACAAATAAGGAAACAAAAACAAAAACAACAACAACAACAACAGCAAATTATAAATAAATAAAACAAAAAACAAACACCTGGTCCAAGTTTTTCTGCCACCTCACTTGTTTTCAGTCCCTATCCGTTTTGTGGATGATGCCCTTTCAGCGTGGTATGTATGGATCACGGCAATCCCCCACCATCTAGTCATGCAGCGTGCTTCCAGAAATCTTGGGATATGTGCAGGGTGTCAAAGTCGGTGGAATCTTTGTTGCACAATGCACCTGAAAATTTGGCTCGAGCCCGGCTTTTGGCTGTTTCAAGGAAATAATCCGGTGGCTAAATACCCTCCCCTGTTATCCCTGGGTTTGATGATGGAAGACGATACCATCAGAGTTGCCATTGGTCTCCGTTTGTGTCACCCCCATAACTGCCAGCACTGTGGAATAGAAGTGGATTGCCTTGCCATGCATAGCCAAAGCTGCAAGAGGAGCGAAAGACATTTCTACCACCATACCACAATGAACGACATCCTCTTCCATTATTATCTGCAGGTGCCCCTTCCAGGATGGAACCGTCGAATCCTTTTCGTTCTGATGGGGGGAAAAGGCCTGATAGGGTTAACCATGGTGCCATGGAAGAGTGGCAAGCAACTAGTGTGGGATGCAAACTGTCCAGAAATGTTTTCCTTGTCATATCGGGGTGTAGCAGTGTGCTGGGGCCTTGGCTACTATGGCTAAGGATTAAAAAATGGCCAAGTATGCCAGCCTAGATCCTTGCCATGTTTTTGTGTCTGTAACCATCGAGTCATTGGAAGTCATTGGGAAAAGGTTGATGGCTTTCCTGAAGGAGCTCAGCCTCCTGATAAGGCAAAGAACTGGGGAGGTGAATGCCCATGCTCACCTCCTTCAGTGTCTCTCAGTAGGGGTCATCGGGAGTTGAACTTATGTTAGCTTTTTAGTTTTTTATTTATGTATTTATTTATTTGATTATTAATTAGTTATCATTTTGTTATTTTTGATTTTTGTTATTTTTGAATTGATATTTATTATAATAATAAAAATAATAAAAATAAAAGATGCACACAAAAATAACAACAAATAATAAACAAACAACAAGCAAACAAATTAAAAAAAACAAATAAAAGATTAAATGATAACAAACAAACGAAACAAAAAAACAAATAAATAAAGAAACAGACAAACAACAAAAACACAAACAAAAAACAAATAAATAAACAAAGGAACAAATAAAAAACAAAAACAAACAAACAAGCATACAAACAAAACAGACAAACAAACAAACAAACCAAATAAATAAACAAACAAAAAATAAATAAATAAAACACAAAAATTAAATAGCCTATTGTAATGTTGTTCTTCCTTCAAAGGTCCTCCTTACAGTCACTACTCTCCTGCTCTATCATACAAGCTCTTCACTAATCCTCTTCTGACATGGCGAGGATCATGTGATCAATAATCAAGGTACCGATTGGTGTGCGTGGGTTTTCTGGAAACTGTTGCAGTTAGCCTTCCATTTTCCTTCCTGTGTAGGTAGCAAATGAGAAAGGGAAACAATCTGTACACTTCAAGCTCCATGGTAAGCTCTATGGATGGTCTGATGTTGTTCAGATGGTCACTTGCTCTCAGAAAAAACCTATGGGTGTAGTTCCTGAACAAAATGTGGAGATATAACTTTCTCAGGATCCAATACCAATTTGTCTTTATTAAATACACCATGTCTGAAGGCATCAGCTCCATCATGTAGCTAGACTTGAACTGAAGATAAGCCTATCACAAAAGGTATGTCTTTCATTGGAAGGTTATGTGAGTGACAGTTCTGATAAAGGGAGATGAAAGGGGTTTATTGAAATTCTGTGCAAGAACGATTGTAAATTGCTTAAAGCAGGAGCTAATTGCTTCTTTTATGCTTCCAAGCATAGATTAGTTGGCATGCTTGGGAGAGGACTGTTTTTGAAACCGTTCCATGCATGCGTTCAACCTCACCATTGCCCCGAGGATGATAGTTGGTAGATAGAGACTTGGTGACCCGAAGTGAATGAATAAAATTTGGGAATTGGGGGATTCAAATTGAGAACCACCGTTACTACGTGTATTTTGATATAGTGTACCCACATAATTGCATGATGCTTATCCATTGCCACTTATTGAAACTTTGATCACAAGCTCCTGTGTCAATAATTTCAGTTTGTTTTGACTTGATTTACAATCAGCCTTCCATTAGATTCCTTTGGACTCCTCTGAATGACAACTGACAGATACAGCAGCTATAGCCTACTCACAGGCACTACATCACTGTGTTAAAAGAGAATTGTATATACTAGCTTGTTATTCAATTTTATATAGTGTAGATAGACACCCAACAGCAGACCTTATCTAGCTCAATGATTGAATGGTAGTTATTTAACTTTGTTACATATTAATCTATCATAATTCATTAATAAATAGTTCAATAAGGTATTAAATATGGAAAAAACCCCATTAATAACGATTAGCTATACTATTACGAACCCTTCGGAACTATATATTTCTCCTCATTTGGTTAGATTTTTTGTGGTTATCTAATCATAAATTCAGAGTTGAGCTTTTAGAAACCAAATGGCGCATTTTGATTGTATTGAAAACGGTGCTGGTATATAGGGTGTTTATTTTGATTACTGCTTTGGAATTGGGCGGTTAATTTGCTAATGAATTAAACTGACATTAGCTTACCGGATATTGTTGGAGGGCAATCCGGATATATCTATCCCCGTACTGTTCAATGATAGAACAGGCTTCAACATAGCCACCAGTGTATGGACATATTTGCTTGACAATTTGTTTTTTAAGTATTTCCTGTATGGGAAAAAATAACTGAATGGAAGGGAAAATAGCTAGAGAGGGTGGGTCAAGATAGAGAAAAATGGATGATGAAAGAGAAAATTCTTCACCCCAATTAACAATAGTGCAGTAGTACCAATGCTACTATTACCCTATCATCTATCTGCATCACATCAAGCCATTCCTATACACTTTCTCATATCTCGATCACCTCAATAAACTACACCTACATTGAACAAACTATACCCACGCATTGAATAATCACAAGCATATCTACATGCTTACCCTGATGGTGGTGCTGTTCAGAAAATCCATATAAAATTTGACAGAGCCTTTACATATCATGCAGTTTTGAGTACCTATCTCCACCTTCATAGGTTGATGATTGCAGAGCTTGGCCATGGAACACACCTCACGAGAGTCCTACCAGAAGTAAGGAAGCATATTAAGTGGAACAAACAGTATGATATCACATTCATTTCTTAATTAATACAAGATCAAAGTTCATGCTATTACCATTATGGATGCTCTATGTAAATAATTAGAAGCATGATAAAATTAGGGGGGGAGGAAATAGAAAAGCAAAAAGGAGTAAAATATAAGGAAGGACCAGCTTTTAATATCAAGCCCAGAAAAAAGTTAAACAGATAATTAAGATATTTGAACTTGCCATTGCTTTGACAAATAGCTTCACTATCTGGTCAAAGAACAAATTCAGAAAACTTTGACAGTTGTAAAACTTGATAAATGATGTTGAGCAATCTTCTGTCTTCAATGAAGATTTAGCTTCATCCTGAGGTATTATATAAAGATGAGGAATAAACAAATATTTAATAAAGCATTCACAATTGTGGAAAAGGTTCTGTCTTCACATGATAACAAAATTCAACTGTTATTAAAAATATATTTTATCAAGTGTGGTAGAATTTATTTCAACGAGTATCTTCTTCAATATATGCATGCTTAATTAAGCCCTGCATGTGGACTTAAATTGTATTGATATCAAAGGCAATCAGCAACATTTAGTTAGCATTGACTTTTGTATAATGTCATACTCTTGGATAAATGAGCTATACCTGAGATTAAAAATGTTCCTATATAGATGCAAGATAATACCAACCACAAGCGAGAACTTCCTAGATAATTGCAAAACTCTGGCAATGAAAAAGTCAGATATGTTGAAGAATTTTGGGTAATTATCTAGCTATTGATCTAGATATAGATTTGGGAATCGTTTTAATACAGCAAATTATCATAGACCTAATAAATAATATCAGCTAATTTCAAATAATATCAGCTAATTTGTGTTGATAGCTTCTTCTAAAACTGAGATTTGTGGGTTGTATAATTTATCGTAATTTGAATTTGTACCACTTGCTATAAATACACACATTTAGTGCATTTAGAAGTTTATACATTTTTATTTTTGCTTTGTGCTTCATAAAAATTCCACATCTGCAAATATTATTGTTCAAATTTTGGATTAACATATATTATAATGGCTGTGGAGTATACTTCTGTATTGTCTCTGCTAGATATATCACATTGATATAAAATCGTCCCCAAACTCACAAAAAAATGCATCAATAAAATTTCAATTGACTTTACGACATTCTCAGGTATGTAAAAGATTCAACTCCATAGCTTAAATGTTAATGCCATAGCACCTAAAGCTAAAACCCTTGTCAACTAACAGAATGCCAGGATGACATATTCTGTATTCATACATGGAATCGTGATTAACCGGCCACCATTTTCACTGCACACTGCTCTCAGTCTCTTCATGTGCAAATTCCTGTTCTCTGCAAGTGAGCTAGAAAATAAGGTTCTTCCCACTCTGACCACAATACACTTTTACGCAAACGTCGTAATCTGCATTCCAGTGATCGTGGAGGCCAGTCATCTTTCTTAATGAACTCTGCACAAGTTCTGCATGATTGATATTTCTTGTATGGGATATGACTCAATCCTACTGAAATACAAAATTCTTGTCTGGGTAAAGGTGATGACAGTCGGGTAAATGACCATCATCCAACAATTTCATATAAAGTTACCTTAGGTTTAGGTAAACTCCATGTTTATATAGCCTAAAAGGGTGTTATATTCTAACACTATCTATGAACAGTTTCATAACTATCATGCTAACTAGCTATAATCTAGTTATATTAGAACTAGAAATAATCCTCCTTTCAGGTCCTCATCCCAGTCTTACCAGTTTGCAACTGTAAGGAATATCAACAGCACTGGGCTAACCCAACCCTTGCTAATAAATATGCTTGCCAATTCCACCAAATAGGTTTCTACACAGAATACCAATCCTTACAGCTGTTTGTGGTGTTTATTACAATTTTGTGGTGTGTTCAAGCAATATAGTATTCACTGTTTAAAACTGTACTGTAAGCAGAAAGAACCATTCATCACCCTTACTCAGAAGAAGCTAACTTTAAATATTCTTTATAATCAGCTTCTCAATAATCAACTTCAAATTGTATTTACTCGATGTTTCGACTAGATGCTCTAACCTTCATCTGTTTAGTTAGTTGTAATACACTGTATTTACTTGTACAAATATAGTGGTGTATAAATTATTAAAACTACAGCACAAATTATACAGTTGGAGAAATGTGAAGAATCCCCCAAAACCCGAGATACAGGCCTATTTGGATTAGCAAGATTGCACTGTATAGCAATTCTACTATAATAATTATTATAAATCAGTGTATAGTGTTTGACCTGCAGCTGTACTTAAAGGTTTGTTGGATTGGGACTAAATGTAATGTATCTCTCCATCTCATCTTTGCTCTCCACACAATGCTCATAACTAGTTAACTAATTGACTCAGTTATTAATTGATTTTACATAACAATTCTATTCAATTCAATTTAATGTATAACACACAAAAAAATTTTTTTAACCTTTTGAAAGAAAAATAATAACATGCAGTTTGGTATAAGCTTCAGCTCCATTGACGTTAGTAAACAAAAACTAAGCATTGCTGAGTCACTCTACCTATACAATACACTTAACACCGAAGATGAACACCAATTTGGAGCAAGAGAAACCTTAAAATGCAGTTTAAAATTTTAGCCATGTAAAACCAATCCCTTTGATTGCTCATCCCTTTAAGCAAGAAGTAAAGATTTATTATTGAGAGTAGTCTATTGGGTATGTGCCGATAATGATTTATGTGTACAATTCATTCTTGATAATTTTTTGTCTAAACATTGCCTGTATTCACACCTCCAGGTGCTTATAAAAATCAAATCCTATAAATATAATTATGTCTAAATTTGGAAAACAAAATTTGCCCGAAATTTGAACCCCCCAAATATTAGCCTTTCTTCTTCCAATATAAAACTATTTTCCCAATATAAATGCACTATACCCAACAATACAACCCGTTTGCCCAAAATATCTCCCCTCAATTTGATGCACTTAAACTTAACTCAGCACAATACATTCCAACCATTTCTTTTTAATACAATACCTTTGCTAAATACATGCCCCTCACCCAATACCTGGATACAACCTAATAAACCTGCGCCCCCACAAATCCCTTCCCCCAAAATTTAATACACTAAACAAAACCTTCTCCCACAAAAAGCGGAGGGTCTCACCATAATGGCTGGATAAAGTAGCGTTTTTTTCAAGGTAGTGATCCCTGCTGTACAGAGAAAGCATTGCATCCCCACATCTTTTTCCTGTAACATCTAACAATAGAGACAACAAAAATGTCAAATGCAAATATCACAAATTTGTTCGCTATTAAATCTGCTCTCATTGATAAAGTGAAACTTACATGTACAGGTAGCTAATCGGCTACCAAACTAGAGGATTTTTTAATCCTAGAATTATACAAGTTAATAATTATACAATAGAAGAATAATTATTTCGTGGCTTCAATGTTTGCATAGTGTAAATAATAAAAGAAATATTTACGTGGAAATAATTGTGGATTCTGCAAGTAGTTGATGGGACAGTCTACTATACTGTTTATATCTTACTTATTTTTGGCAGGATCTGTGTATTTTCCCAAATCAACTTTTAACAATTAATATTATTGCAACAGTATATGGTAGTATTTATTGGAGTGGTTGCATTTTTGGAACTAGTGTATTCTTCACTAATGTCTGGCTTATGTTGTTAGTTTAATCTTAAACCAGAAGCAATTGCTATAACTACAGTTAACTCTAAGTAGGCACACCCTGACAATAAACTCAAGCCATGACTATACAAATAATTTCTAATTTCAAATATAATTATATAAAGCTTGTCAGGTTATAACAACCTTTTAGTTAATATAACCCACATATTATAGCAAGAATTTTAATACGAGTTCTCTTGGCCAGAAAATTTTATGTCAAACATCAGTGAAGTCAATTTTGGATAATAGAAGTTACAAACATAAATATTTTAGATTTTCTCGAGATTATCTATTTTAAAATCTTGCAAGACTGAGGCTCCATTTTATCTAAGTTCAGAACTTTATATAGGCACAAGTGCATAGCTATTATAGCGAATTCATGAAAATATTTTTTATTAGTCAATTGCAGTTTCAACACCTGATCTCTTGGAAAGATAGCATTCTTCAGCATCAATTTTATTTAGTGGTTTGCTCCTATGTATATACCATCAACCTAACAATTTCCCTCAAATGATAGCAATATCTCTTAAACAAAACTCTGTAAAACAAAATTTTCCGACCTTAACTCTTAGAACGCTGGTGGCGTCTATACACGCCAATTGAAATTTTACTCTCACACGCCGGTGGCGTATATATATATATATACACGCTCCTAAATATGTAAATTTTTATTAGCGTTTGTTGTGTAGCTGCTTATTCTTACAGCTGCACTTTGTATTTTATCTGAGAGATCTGTTCTTGTTCTTTTGAGAAAGTATACCGATAGTTATCTGGCTGTTGTGTTTTTTTTTAAGATATTTTTTTAAGTAGGCAAGTACATTGAAGTGCATTATAATTGATTTAATTAGCTTTATTGGTTTATTGCGCAGCTGCTTATTCTTACAGCTGCACTTCGTAGTTGATCTGAGAGATCTGTTATTCTTCTTTTGACATAGGATACAGACAGCTAGCTGGCTGTTGTGTTTTGTTTTTAGATATTCTTTGAAGTAGGCAAGTACACTGAAGTGAGTTACAAATGATGGAGAGATATAACACAGATGATGTTATAAGATTATTAGATGCTGAAGACAGTGATGAAGATTTTGATGGATATGTTGAAGAAGGTTATAGTGGTAGTGATGATGATGCTATTGGTGCTGTGGATGGTGATGTTGATAGTGGTGGTGTTGGTGGAGGTGGTGTTGGTTGTGTTAGGGTTTGTAGTGCTGCTAGCAGTATCTCTTCCAGTTCCAGCAGTGCAACTGTCAGCCAGACCTCTTCCATCACTATAATGATATCCACAAAGTATACAATGAAGTAATAATGATAGGTTAGTTCATTAGCTAAACTATGATCTGGCAGTTCCGCACTAAATATCAGTAGGAGATAAGAAAATACTAGAAGGAGCCAACATATAGACAGCGCTTATTGTGTCTAGCTTAGCTATCTACACTACACAGCATATGTAACTAGGAACCTTTAGTTCATCCCAGAGATAGCGCTAATACTCATAGCTATCTAGCTAGTTGGCAGAAGCCTATAATTAGCGCGTCTAGCTTAGCATAGCTATCTAAACTGACTACACAGTATCTGTAACTAGGAACCTTTAGTTCATCCCAGAGATAGCGCTAATTCTCCATAGCTATCTAGCTAGTTGGCAGAAGCCTATACACAAGCTAAACTGACCCAATAACTAATATCAAAGTACTCAACTTAGGCTTGCGTTCTGTAAATGGTAATGATCGCCTTGCATCCTGCCTATATCTGGTGATAAATCAGCTGACTGACAAAAAAAGGCGTTGATTAAAAATCGGTGTTTTTTTTGGTTAATTAAAAAACGGCGGTTATTGGGTTGGAAACAGCCACGGCGTCTGAGTATAATTAACAATATAAAAGAGTTAAAACTCCATGGGCTTGCTCTGGAGTTCAAGTATGCAAGCAGGATAAAGTTTTCTGTGGGTTATTTCAAGCTAAATGAAGTCACCCACAAAGATTCCTAACTTTTCCCCCAAAAGATATTGTTCTATTAGGAATGACTTTTTTGGCCACATATGAGAGCTGTGGAAAGAAGAATGGCTGCAAACTGAATTAGCCATGAAATGGACCATTACACATTCTTTAATGAATATCCGACTCACTTTATCATATTCAAAATACCATTTTGTCAAGATACAACTTTTATCATTTAAACACTACCCAGACCATTATATGAATCACACATAAACAGATCTATAGAATTATGCCGCTGACTAATTTTATGTAAGAGGTCACTCCTAAGATCATTAACAAAAACTGAACAAATGTAATTAATTAGAATTACGATAATTATCTACCTGCAAATTATAAGCAGCAGTGTTTTTGAGTGTTAAATTGTGTACAACAAAACAACACAACATTATCAATAATGCAATAGGCACAAATACATTTTCACCCGGGTATATATATATATAATTATATATACTCACAAGCACATGAGTCAGGATTTTAGCCAGTGCTAATGCAGTCATTGGTAATTAGAGCAGAAATAGAATAATGCAAATTCCCACAAACTGTGAAAAGTCTTGAGATGAATAATTTTATTTATAATAATTTTTTTTTACTCGATGTTTTATTCTGTTATTTTCAATGTAAATATCTGACCTTATATTTCCACACATAGTCTTCACAGTACTGAAGTTGATCACACATTATAGCATTGCTTCTGTTTTTACAAAAGTAATTTGGTGACCCACAGATTCTTAAACGTTCAGCTGTAGAAGGCTCACTAACTGGATATAATATAACAAAAACAATATTCTATAAACACTAGTTATTATTGGTCAAACTTTTAACAAACTGAAATACACTGGGTGAAAGGAATAACTATTACTTTATGCTGCCTTAAATCTATCCCACTTTCATTTTCATACCGTGTATGCATATAACTAGAAATAGCTTACCTATAGTCAACCCCATAACAATTATTAAAAGAAGCTTCATAATCGGTCGAGTCGATATACCCACGCTATTTTAGTAACCGTGCGGTAACGCTCGTTGATATGGTAAAGGATCGTTTACAATAATAATTATGACGGAGTATATACGTCGCAATCAGTTTGTTTAGCCGGCCCAATCTCCTGATGTTGATGGGATATACATGCAAATTTTGAAATGCTTCTTTGCATGTGTATCTATGCTTCTATCAAAATATGAAACAATTGAGTCCGCTGCGTTTGAACTTGACCATACATACAATTGACTGGCACTAGCATGAGGAAGAGTTGATGGATTTGATTTTGCACTTCTTTATCACACAGAATGACTGGTTTACTAAAAAATCTGATAATATATATATATATATAATATATTGTTCAAAGAGTATTCACAATTAAATAGATTCAATGAATGTTTACTTGAAATTTACTATAATATGGTCTAGCATTAATGAGGATGATGTAACTCACGTGAGGTTTATATTACCTGAGCTAGCTAACTACCAAATGATGCACCCCCACTTGAAGGTAGGGTCTGTGCAAGTGAAACAGATGGGGAAAAAATGTTAAATATTGTAAAATAATTATCACACATGCACAAAAATTAAATTAAAATATAACAACAAAAAAGTAACAAAATAATAAACCAAAAATGGTAATGAAAATATGATGCTATAATTAAATTTAACCTAGTAAAACTAATATTACTAATAGCATGTGAACAAAGAAAGATAAATTATATAGACCAAAAAATATGGCGGGCATGGTTTCCAGTCAGTAAGTGTAGAGTGATGATAACCCTAAACCAGGTAAGTCCATTTCCCAATCTTAATTGAACCATTCACACATATTATGTTCTTGATTAGCTTCCTCAATCCTCTGGCAAATAAGTAAGCCAGGTAAAGTGTGCTACAAAAAATTAGCCAACAAAAACATCCCAATCTAGGGTTTATTGCAGGCATTGTCATAGACCTTATTACTGTGCCACACAGATAATGACATCCAGATTCCAAAGAGATCTTGCTCGTAAAAATAAAACAGCCAGCCCAAGGTTCCTCCAACTCACCCACATGAGTTAGGGCATAGACTGTTAGGTATTTTACCTGCTGTGTCCCATCCTCTGCAGCATGAGTGTATCCAAATTATTTGGATGCCTACGATAATGGGAGATGTTGGTGAGAAACATTCTGATATCTGGTTGAAGTTTTGAGGGATATACTTTTCCATAATAATAGCCTGCCATATTTTTTGGTCTATATAATTTATCTTTCATTGTTTTTAAGTACACACCCAGAAACAGGAAAACACTTATAGTGAACTTGTATCTAGATAACTGGCTATTCTTGATTTCTCTGAGCATAGGACTATAGCTAACCAGATTACAATCACCATTGCCAGGGACACTTCCCGCCTAAGCATTTGCATTGACAAGGAGGTACACAATGTCTACGAAGTATAATCACCATGGATGTTAGGATGATCTAGTTGTTTAGCGACAAGATAGATAATTGATCAAACTAACTAACTAAAATCTAATGCTATTTCCTAACAGAAGCCCAGAATGCGGTTCCAAATTACTTTGTCTTTCACGACTAATGATGGTCACAAACTAGCTACCTAGCTAGCTTTAATAGAATGCTAACTATTACTTTTATACAAGCTGATATAGCTAAAAAATATTGTATCAGTACTTCAACCTAGATAATTATTGACTATCATTATTTTACATTGTGTAAAAATAAGGTAATAATAATTATTATATTATTCAGCTACAGAACATTCCGAGAATGGATACTCGACAGCCTAATCATTTCTATACCACCAAAGCATACCTATAGCTTTTATCACTAATTAAGTTTGCCATAGAAACAATTTAGCCACAAAGAAAAGAAATTGCTAGCTAGGTAGTGCAGAGTAACAGTTTAAAAGATGCTTGTAGGCTTTAGCTACTTGCCCTAGTATTGATGGATTTCTTTTCCAGTGAAAAAATCTAAGCTGGGCTTGTGCCAAATACTAGCTTGTGACAACATAGTGCATAATTATTATTAAGGTCACTTCCATTTTTTTGGCAGCCAAATCTATAATTAGAGACCAAATAGAGTTGTAACCAGCATAATATTCTTGTTGCATCCTCTTCTAAGAAGCAGAGCTATAGAAGGTAAGATGATCTAGCTGTTCAACCTGAGGTACCCAACTAAAAGTATCTCAACTGCACAAGAGAATGGCTTCTAGAAGCTACTTCCCCCCATAAGTGTTATAACTATGAGCTAGGTAGCTAACTTTTAGCTGTTAGTTTTTCTAGAGCTTATGTAGTTAGAGTTGTTTAATCTAAATTGAGAGTTTATTGAGAGTAATAGTAAATAAAATAATGATATTTTTCATTTTGCTTCCAAATGCAGGTGGTTAAGTTCTGACCAATGAAACTCTGTGAAAGCAAGTTCTTCAAAATTTATTCAATTGATAAAGTTTTAAATTAATAACCTGTGAAATCAGCAACAAACATAGAGGATTCAATTGGAGTGGGAGTAGCTGGAAATTAGTGTGGGGAACTGGCTTGAAACTGCGATGTAGATAGCTGAAAATTATGTTGAGGAATGTAGTTTTTCTTTGGAAGGTCAACTAAGCTGCACTGCCTCTGGGATATTTGGACACAAATATCAAGTGAAGTTTCCTCTACAAACAAAACCCTAGACATAGAGCCCTAGAAGTCTTTATCAGAGTCATCATTTGGGGGCCTCTCCAAGTATTTCAGCAAAATATCTGGGTCAGATGCTATCTGTTTCAAGCGATTTTATGCCTAGTTCATAGTAAATAGTTGTATGTAGTGGGTAAGTCATTTGCTTGCAAAAAGAAACTAAAATTATGTTACTACCAAGGTTTGGTGTGCTCTCAAGAATGCATTAGTGACCTTCAAAGAGATATATACAACTTAGCCTACTTAACTGATGAGTTGGGTTATAAAACATTGCCTATTCAATAGCACAATGTAGAGAAGTTTACTTCTCACACCAAATGTTCCAAGTAATTTTTAATAAAACTATATTATAGTAAAGTTCATTCTAGTGTTTATAGTCAATAGCTATGCTTTTACCAAACTTCCTTTTCCGAAACCAAAAAAAGTCATGTTATAATGATCTGAATAGTACTGCTGGATTCTTAGCAACAAGCTCGATGATGCGATAAAGAAATTGTATGGGCATAATTTACTTGCAGCTCTTACGATATTTGTTCATGCCTTAGTGCTGTTGGCACCAATATTACATTCAACATTATCAAGCATGACAACCTCTAGTGTTATTTTACATGATCATTATAATAACTATCCTGTTGCCAAACTGAATGGGATTGGTAATGTACACTGTCCGATAATTGCAGGAGGTTGCAGATACTGATTGTTTTCAGAAAATCTATAGCTATCCACCTGTTTAGACGTTTCTCTAAAGTAGCTAGGTCATAAATAATTATGACATAAGGAATTATAATTCATATCATTGCTTCAATTATGTATGGGTTGATTACATATAATAATTCAATCCTGTTTGTGAATGTTAATGTAACAGATTGCCTTGAAACTTTTAAATGTTTCTGAAATTAATGTTTCCCCCAAGCCTCCTCTAATTTTAAATGCTGTGTTCAGCTAAATCAGTTCAAAGATATTTTATTGCATATCAAATTAAAAGCCTTTTCATTGTTTGCTTTTTGGAACAAAACATTTGAAATGAACCAAAGTCAATCACACATATTAATTTAACTCACAATTAAACTCTCAGTTGATATAATGAAATTACAAAGATTTTCTCAATAATCCTAATGAAGGCTACACCATCTAGTTGAAACATTGAGAGAGTAAAATTCAAGTTGAAGTTAATTTCAGTTGAAAGTTTGAGCATTATACTCTTTAGATAAGCTTAATTGCCAAATTATACTTCCACATTAAATTTTAGTTATGCAATAGTTTTGTAGATAAAATCATCTGCAATGATACATCAATAATAGTGTCAATATAGCTACAAGTGTATAATACAGTAAACAAAATATGCTAACTTTATAGTATATCACAATCAGTTGTCTTCACTACTCTACTTCATCTATTCTCTAATTAAATCAGAAACATCTTCATCCGAGATATCTCTAGTTGGCCTTGATCACCTGCAAAGGATTTGACAGAATGAAAGTTCTTTCATAATTTAACAATATTTATAAATATTCTATTGCACTATTTAAAAAGACAGCAAAGAGCAAATATGTTATGCCTCTTTATATTATGAATATACCTGGTGAGAAGAGTACAATGATTGATATAACCTGTTTATTAGAAGTCCTGGGATTAACCTTATATGTGTGGCTCTTTTACAATGTAGCTTGTAGCCTTTATACTGCTCTGAAGGTATTTTTGCAATGTAAGTTATGCTAACAGTGTTCTAGATGTTAGTTAATGTTTTCATCTCTGTTTTTGTGGGCTAATCCTACACCAGCTATAGCTACTCTTACTTTCATTAGCCAAAGTTTTTAGTAGCCACAGCCTTCCACCAGAATTCAAACATCATATCGAAAGTGCACTATACAGGTAAATAATGTGAGTGAACTACTATCCTGTTTGGTTAAAGATTTAGTTTTCTTATTGAGCTTAGTACAGGAATAGAGCGCAACAATGTTAGAGATGACTAGATATAATGAGATGACTAGATATATTAATGGGAGAGTCTAGAATAGTCACCCAGCATTTGGTAGTAAATAGTCCACTAAAAACCACATGC
Organism: Cladorhizidae sp. MBARI D1340-BT2; assembly: GCA_028752905.1. Lineage (NCBI taxonomy): Eukaryota > Metazoa > Porifera > Demospongiae > Poecilosclerida > Cladorhizidae > Cladorhizidae sp. MBARI D1340-BT2. The sequence continues at coordinate 33,200,147 of JAQNBH010000010.1, read as the reverse complement.
CAAGTAAAATAGCTCAATAAAACTTTAGCTCTACTATGTAGCTATGTTTCTAATAACTAGAGACAAAGCGTCTACCTTGATATAAATTCAAGCATGTGGCATAATAACAGCAAGAGTCAAAGATGCTCTCTTCATCACTTGATGGCTAAATTGCTGTTGAATATGCAAACTAGCCTAAAGAATATAAGTAAATGTAATACTTTTTTGCTTCTCTACATTGTCCACATTTATGCCAATAACAGTAGCAGTTATTTCAGCTATAAGCTAGCTAGAACCAGGATGAAGTGCTGTTTGCATGCAATGATTCTTTGTGAAATCATTTATATCCTTCAGCTAGCTTAGCCCCATCAGCTAGAGATAACCATATTATATTAACCTTTTATAGTCTATAAATCTTGCAATTTCAAAGAAACTGCTTGCCGCTATATTTCAGCAACTGTGGTGTTATTAAGGTTATGATTATATATCTCCTTGCTAATCAAAAGCATGGCGTAGATTTAACTGTGCAAGGCATGCACATGGGTATATCCACTTCAGCCCTAAAGATCTATTAAAAATAATATGCACTGACAAATAGTTAAATGGTTACTACTTTCACAGTTAAAGTGTTAAGCACTACCTATCTATTTTGAGATAATAGTATCTCTTATTTATATAATTATTATAGTAAAAATTAGCCTCCTCCTCCAATTTCCATAGCAGTTAAAAAAAAAGCATAAACTTCAGAAAAATTATCAGTAAAACCAAAGTATTGTGATCATTGTGCAGATATGCTATCTTTCAGAAGAGAAACCGCATGCTCCAGCTTTATCTGTTTTTCAGTCCTAGAGAGTACTAATGTAAATCTTTTTGAACTAAGTAAGTTGTTGTTATTCTGTAGTTTAAATATTGATTGACGAACTTGTTTAAAAAGTCAGGTAACTGATTGGGGTCTATGGTTCAGTTTTGTTCCTTCCATTTTATTGGGTTTTTTTTTACGTCAGCCCTTTAAACTGCTTTTTCATATACCCATTTATTTATATTTAGTAGCTATAATATAGTTGGGATTCATTTCTTCCAGCAAATATATCAAATATGAACTGCATAAAATATCAGTTGAGGTTTCGTGGAGAGAGGGAGGGAGAAATGTGGGGAATTAGAAAGAAGAAAAAAATCTGTGAGGAGTTCTAAAATAAAAATTGACCTTAGATCTGCAAAATGCTTCCACTGGGTTGTTAACTTTATTCACAGAGTATTGATCAATACAAATGAATGTCAAATGAAAACCACTTTGTTTTACTCAATGCATTTTCTTTGTACTATATTTTATGCACTTTATTTTATGCACTTTAATTTGAAACATTTAGGTAATCTAAATTGTTGAGGTCATTATTTTTATGTGCTAGATTCTATTCTGTTTTATCTTTAACAAGTTAGACTTGAATGTACTTAACAAGAACTTATATGTACTTAACCTTTCACCTTGAAAAATAGATGGTTCCATACTTGCTACTTGTATTGGTCACTTGCATCATTAACTTGACAAGTTAATCTAGATGATTTGTGTTCAGTGGTTATTGCAATGGAAAATGATAGGGTCTGTTGGTATATTTGCTAGTATAATATTTAAGTCCAGATATATACTTAATCTGCTTTAACTGTTTTTGTTTTGATTCACAGATATGCTAAAAGCTACAAATCTTTGACTTATGTTCCTTACAAATCTGAAATGGATATCACCATCTTTATTATTCTCATTGATTTCATGCATAATTTCTACAATAATTATATATATATATATATACTTGTCATTTCTTTAGAATCCTGGATTGCTGAAAATTGCATCGAAAGTGTTTGCTATGTCAAGGGATCTTGCTACGTACTTTTTGATAGTATTAATTTTACCATAAATTTCTCAATAATCAACTTCCATTGGTGTTTAACTAGATGCTCTAGCTTTGACCAGAATGAATTAATACTGAATCCTAATGAAGGCTAGCAGAAACATCGGGTTTCAAATTGAGAAAGTTATTGCCTTAACGGTATTAATTGTGTTCTTATTTAAAACAGCAAGTAAAATTAATCCTGATTATGGATTTGAATTTTATATGAAAAATGAAATTAACATTTCATAAGCTGTGATTTAGGTCTTACAGCATAAGAATATATAGTAATACCACGTAGACCTACTTGCTATAGCATATTATATTAACTAACCTTTTGGAGTGAAGGTGTCAAGGGGTCTTTACAAATTTTCAAAACAATGCACAAATCTCCAGATTCCTATATATAAAGTAGATAATTTTATATATGTGTGTGTGTGTGAGAGAGAGTTTGTGGTGTATGTATAAGTATGTGTATAATGTATTTGGGTAGGTGTGTTTTAAAACATCCATGTGTTACTTCATTTCAATTCAACAAAAAGTAGCAACATGTGTAAGATGAGCATGTGCACAACTAAAGAGAAATGTCAATTTTATAAAAGTTGTTTGAATATTTGGTAAGGGAGAATAAACTACGAAACACAAGAGAATTTGTTCTACTAGAAGGGATAGCTTGCTGAAAGTCCTATTTGTACTAAAAATAGAAGACAAGAAGAATGTCGACCTTAAAGTGACAATCAAGGCAAAAGATGGAGTAACTGAGCAGTGCTTCAAACAATCCTGCGTTACTTACCTTTTAATTTTTTTTTTTGATAAAATAAAAAGTTAGAATGAGAGAATCGAATTATCAAGTTATGATCACCTGTAATTTTTTTTTTATGTAAGACCAACCCTCCATAAAAGTATGATAATTATATATCTATATATAATTATTCAACCCCTTAAAGGGGACTTAGATATTTGATTTTGTTCTTTATTAAGCTCATGAAAAAGCAATTACTATATAATACCCAAGCATATGCAAAACAAAAATTCCAAAGTTAATTTGAAATGCTAATTGTGAATTGAAAATGATGATACTATTTTGGTAAGTTCATTATGATCATGTGAAGATGTTTTAAGTAGTTCCCAACAACACAATATCAAAATTTGTTATTATGATTTGGAGCTCTATATAGATTATGCATGAATCACTGAATGTATAGCTCAAATAAATTAATCCGTCTGTTTTCTCTCTGTTGATTGTAGATATATTTAACTATGCCAGAGTTACATGAAGCTAAAGTGGGCCTGCCTCAAACTCTGTAGCCTGAACTTACTGAAAGTGAGAGTCCAATTAGTGCCCATGTAGGAGCAGCAGGTGATCTATTGAATATATACTTTCTTTGGCCATAACTCATCCACATTTCAGTGCACAGGCTTGACCACCTAATTTCTTTTTAGTGATCATGAAGGAACTCATTATATAGAGTAAAGATTTTACTTCCACAAATAGTAATTACAGCAGTTTTGCAGTTAAATCAGATAGCTACCACAACTGCAGCAGTTTCAGACACTCCAAGTTTAAGTTCCAACAACCACTGTAGCTGCAGGTAACTGTTTTTATATTTTAAGCATCAAAAGAGAGAGCACAGATAATTTTCAGCTATAGATGAGTTAAGTGTGCGGAATCTACGGCCCACCAAGTCATCACCACACATTTTTCATTTGTTATGCTGTGGTTTTGGCTCATCAAAAATTAGTGTTTGATTTCAAGCTATATGTAACTCCATTACTTACAATTCCTTGCTTCATGATGAACCAGCCAATATCATAGAAGCTCAATAGAACAGTGCAATCATTAACAAAACTGTCAGGTAAAATTGCACATACTTTGGCAAGTCCAGATTTAATTTCCATCTATAGAAAAAAAGTTAAATTAAAATATTATATTCACTACCTGATGTGATTAGGAGAAAAATCAATTACATTTATAGCTCTAACTTTCAAGAATGATTAAATTATATATTGTCAGATTTATAATAATTATATAAACATAACCATGGAATAAGAATTAGCTCCATTGAGATTGGCTATACACATTATGTCAGAAATTTACCAGGAGCAAATACTTTCTTAATTTCAGTGGCTCCAGTAAAGCATAGATACATCTTTTTTCTGAAAAGTGTCTTCCAGAATGAGACCATTCTGACAATGGATGAGATAGTCACCCATTTATTTAAAATAGCTCTCTGAGCCTTAAGCCGAATTAATTTAACCTTCGCACTGCCAAGAGGGGTACAGGTGTACCCCAGACAGGGTACAGGTGTACCCCAGACATATATAATAACGTCCCCTGTGTGATACAAACAAATTTAAAACTATTTCTCTTTCATGTTTACGAAGTAATAAATTTTACATCTTTGACTACAATTTGTTTTTCTGTTTGACTTTTTTTCTCACTAGATATATTGAACTAAAGTCAAGTGGGGTACACCTGTACCCCTTTTAGCAGTCGATGGTAATTTTTTTCTTCTTTTCAAAATCATGTATTTCACTCAAACAACTATCTCTGGGCCTGAATTTATGTGCATTAGCCTCAATTTTTGTGTTGTTACTGGTTATTTGGTTATTGTGGTTACACTTTGTGTAATCAATATAGCAATGAATATTGATAGTAAAACCCACTAAGCCTCTAACTCTGCTGGTTCCTAGATATATTTATTGGTCATTATTAATTTTTGTCTTCAATCTTTTTTCAATGATGAGTGTATACTATACTGTTGAGGAGGTAGCTGCCATCATTTTGGAGGAAGATAGTGACGAAGAAGTATGTGATACAGGAAGGCTTGGAGAAATCAGTGAAGAGGAAATTGATTATGTGGAATATGAAGAGAAGGAGGAGGAAGAAGAAGAGATTTGCATTGACTCTGATGTCACTGATGAAGATGTTGAACATGATACTGCTGAAGTCACCTTCACTGCGAAAGATGGAACAAAATGGCATAGTACTCCACCTCACCCTGCATCATTTAGGCAACATAATGTCATTCATGTCCGTCCTGGATTGACACAGTGGGTTGCTCACTATGAAGACCAACTGGACTTTTTCTTTGCACTTCTTACACCAACTATGATCAGGCATATTTGTGATTGCACTAACAAAAGGATTCCTGATGATATTCCAGAGGTAACAGAAAATCAAATAATAGGCTACATGGGAATTTTGCTTATCCTTGGAGTTACGAAAAAGCGAAACGTAGATGTTGATGAAATATGGTCTCCTAACTCCATGCACTATCAGGAATATGTAACTCTTGTTCTCACACGAAAACAGTTTCGAACCATTACCAGATACCTCACCTTTGATGATGTGGATACACGTACAGGGCAGGACTTGAAGTTTCATAAGATGCAATACATTTTCTCCTAGTTTCAAAACAACATTCAGATTGCTTTCGAACCACACATTCATATATGCATTGACGAGACTCTGTATGCATTTCGAGGTAAATGCCAATTCCGACAATTTATGCACAGCAAACCAGCCAAGTATGGTATCAAGTACTTTTGCTTATGCGATATGGAAACATCTTACCTGTCTAATGTGCAGGTTTATTTGGGAAAAGACAGAGATCAAACACAATGAAATACAAACATTGGAATGAATGTTGTGCTTGACTTGGCAAAACCAATTGAAAAAACAAGTCGAGGAATTACAGTGGATAACTTTTTTACCTCAATTCCCCTGGCAGAAAACTTATGTGAGAAAAAGCTAACTCTAGTTGGAACACTGAAACCGAACAAACGGGCAATTCCACCCCAATTCCTAAAAAATAAAAGCCGTGAAGTACATGAAAGTATGTTTTGTTTCCAGAAGGGAAAAAAATTGGTTTCTTATGTGCCAAAGAAAAGTAAGGCAGTGATACTTCTATCCACAGAGCACCACAGCAAAAACATCATTATACAGGGAGGTGGGAAGATTGAAATGAAAAAACCTGAAATTATCATGGCCGCTACAAAAGGAGCTGTCGATACCTTTGACAAACTTATTGTTCAGTATTCTTGTAGACGAAACACCTTTTTTTCCCTTCTTGATGCTGTTTCATACAACATATTTGTGTTGTACAGAACCAAGAACCCTAATATCATGGAGAAAAACTGCAAGCGACAACGTCGGCTACACTTGGAGGCACTAGGAGAATTGAAGTCAGAATCCAAAAATGGGTTGATGGCAACTTTCATGGAATTTCACAAGCAATGAGGCAGCTTGCCCAAAAGCATGGCTTTGGATAGTGCTGCACATCAACCAATTGTGATTCGAACTTATGGTAGATGTTACTTGTGCTCTAGGAAAAATGACAGAAAAAGTCGCAACCACTGTGGTCTGTGTACACATTTTATCTGCAAAGAACATTCTGTTAGTCACACAGTGTTTTGTGTTCCTTGCAAAGAAGGAATACAGTAAAGCTCATTATCAATGATGAATTTTGCATCTTTCGTGATTTGATTTTCAATAATGTTAGCTATTTACTTTACTTCACTTTCAAGCTTAGACTAGACCAGTGTGTGTGTCCTGGTTCTATGTTGAAGGGATAAAAATGATAAATGATGATTTATAGGCCAATTTGGCCTCTTTGTGTTTATATTTGTAAAAGATCCACTGGGGTGCTGGTGTACCCCTTTGGCAGTCCGTGTTATGGAAAATCTTTAGACAGTGCGAAGGTTAAAACAGTGAATTTTGCATGTGAGGTATGAAGCCAGTATGTAGTTAATTTTTTATGAAAAATCTATCAGAGTTTACGCACTGCATTGAAATGGATAAACTGTAATTTGAGCAATCTTTTTATGCATATCAATGAGAAAAATGTGCTTTTTCAACTTTTGATTTCATGCGATGCACCCACCTCTAAAAATGCTAAGACTTTAGAGTATAACCTAATTGTTAAATTGGAGTCTCCTAAGTCACACACTCATGAGCCTTCTCTTCTAAAAAAGAAGAGCATGTCTTGTATCCATTTCAAAGTCATCCTAAAATTAATCTAGTTTAGCAATAAATATATTTTTAATTAGTTCTTAGCTGCATTATCTTATTAGCTGAATTACTTATTTTATGTTGTGCTGTACAACTTATGGCTTGAAAACTGAAGTATAACTCTACATACCAAGACAAATAACTATTTGCTAGTAACAATAACAGAGATACACAGGGTTGCTGGGTAAGGATGAAATATCTAACAGAGCAGCAGAATGCGAGCATGATGGATATAGTCCTCCCTCCCTCCCAACCTCACTCAATCCCAGGTTTGTATCTCCCAAAATTAGTCCTTATATGGATACTCAAATAAAAGATTGTAACCAATGAAGACCACACAAATCTCTGTAATCTTGCTAATACTTGAATTGGTGTTATCTCTATTAGATATTGGCAAGCAACTGTATCATGTGCAGTGTATTGTAGCTATAATAGTGTTGCTATTGTCAGAATATGGAATATACATGGTCCACAGCCAACAACACTGAGTCGTAATACAGTCAGTTGAAATATCCCCGATATAGATTATAATTATGATCAGCACTTACATAATACATGTGTTCTTCTTAAGGATGTTTCTTTATGGCGATACCATGGGAATGGTTAACAAAGAGAATTTGAAGTGACAACAAAAGAAAGAGTGTCTAATTGCTGATAGATGGGAATAATCCAGAGTGCTAATCATTTACAGTATTATCTGTTAACTTCTGTATTCGACCAAGCATATGCCAGTAACAGTTACTAGAGTTACAACTGCTTTTAGTAGGCACCACCAGCAATGCCATAATTATACAGGTTGGTAGCATAACTAACCAAATATGTTATGTGCATGAATGCATCAGCAGTCATTGAGGAATTATAACAAAGCGACTATTTGGGTTTTATGTAAATAATCTATTAAAAACCACTTGCCAAGATCAAACTTATACATTGATGTAGCTTATTGCATCTTCATTGCAATGAAAAGAGTTTAATAATTCGTGATTTTGTGCAATGAATAATTCTATTTACCCAGTACATGACAGATCAGTTGAATATGATAACATAAGTGCAACCTACTCCTTTCCCTATCATATATATATTGAAATAAAAGCATACCTTGTACTTTGTGTATGGCTTAATAAGGAGGACACCAAATTTACATCCCTCACATAATCCATCCATTTCCTATAGGATAAAACAAGTATAATAATATCAACATAAAAGGAAGTCTGCAACTTCTCAGACAAAAGGTCTAGGAAAAAGACGGGTCAGCATTGGCTCATGTCCCCTCCTCCTCCTTATAATTATTATTGATTTAGCAGAAAACACAAACAAGGGGAAATAATGTTCCATGAGTCCTGTTGTAACCAAGGCCAACAGTGAACTCTTCTGCACTAGTTAGCTTCAGTTACTTATAATAGTATTAGCTTCAGCAGGATGAACAACAAAAACTAGTTACTTGCACTAGTAACTTCAGTAGTTATACTAGTTACTTGCACTAGTATTAGCTTCAGCGGGATTAACAACTTATACTAGTTACTTGCACTAGTATTATCTTCAGTGGGATGAACAACTTATACTAGTTACTTCCACTAGTATTAGCTTCAGTAGTTATACTGTAGTTACTTGCACTAGTATTATCTTCAGAGGGATGAACAACTTATACTAGTTACTTGCACACTAGTATTTTCAGCGGGATGAACTACTTATACTAGTAGTATTTTATCATCAGCGGGATGAACTGTCACTTGTGAAAGCTTCACTCCCATGGTAACATGAAGATTAATATTTTAAATAATTAAATGGTCAGTGAATTTGATATAATTATATTTATTTCATGGATATATATATGATGACCAACTTAGTAGCATGATGTATTGATTTTTTTTAAATTTGCTCTAATATGAACACTGGATGTTATTTGTAATAACGGGTATCATAGAGGAGGGTTGTTGAATGTGAGATGGCTATTTAAACCATGTATCATGGTTTTGTCTCCTGAATAATCACATTAAAATTAGATGGTACCCACTTCAAATTTAAAATTGTCCATATGTCTATGCAGGTATATTGTATTTCCTCATCATTTTGTAAATTCATTTACTTAATGGCTTCAAATAGAGTGCTCTTTAGCCTTTACCTTCAAATGAGTTGCACACTAAATATGTCATCTCGATCTCCCTCTATTCTCAATAGTACATGGAACCTCTAGTAGATGATTGAGATCCACATGGTTTATTCAAAGAAATGTGCTACAAATATTTTTTGATGCGTGTGTACATGTGGGAGGGTATATATATATGTGGAGAGAATTTCAATGAACTCTCAGTTGACATAGCAACATTAGAAAAACTTTTCGTTGAAATTGTATTCTCTCGATGTTTTGACTAGATGCTCTAAGCCTTGTCAAAATGTCAGAGAATACAATTTCCAGTTGATTACTGATAAAGTTATTGTAATATACATATATACCTTTACTGAAATAGTGTCCAACTTGTCCAGGAAGGAATTGAAAGTATTCGGTATGTTGTCCATGAATGGCTTAATGTTGATCACCAGGTCTGAGTATTCTTTAGGAACAACTTTGAGAACTATCAGCTAAACAGTGTTATAAGCAACAACAAGAATAATAATAGTAATGATTAAGAAAAAAGCTCATTGCCAAATACTTTTTATTCTACAACACAATATGAAGTTAGGCAAAGGTAAGATCATAGGTGAAGTGAAGATGACAAGGGGAGAAGCTTCAGTGGCAAGCTCTAAAAAATATAAATATTAGTGTGGGACAAGACAACCACTTAAAAAACGAGAAAAATAAATAAACCAACAGCTCCAGTTGTCACTAGGTACACTGCAATAATCTCTGTACAGTCAGATGAGTTCAGTATCTCATGCTTGAGAAAACTTTATTTGTTTATTTCTGATTTAGTTGCTAATAGATCATCTTGACAAACTGTAGGCAAATTCAGTTTAGTTTTTGAATAATAGATAAATATAGTTGTCAAAATCATTAATTAATAAGGTATCAATTCAGTTAATTAAACAATTTCAAACATTGCGATTGCATTGGTAAGTTGGTAAGTGTTTAGGTTTTCTCAAATTCCTTTTTTGTAAATCATCTCAAGTTAATATGTTGCATATTTTAAGGCTTAATATTGTATAACATTAGAAATCACACCACATCAAAATATGTTCGTATAATGCTTGTTGCATGCAGGATAGAATATGAATGTGGCCTATTAACCTTAACTTCAGTTGGGTGCATGTGCATTTGGAAATACTGAAGGTTCTATAAAGTTTTCCTATTTTGCTGCGATACAATGTTGGCATCTCTGGATAGAACTCTAATTAGAATTAGACATACTTGTTCAACAACACCTATCATCACATCAAGGTGGGAATTATATATTCCAGGGATCTTTTCCACGAAAGACTTCATAAATTTGATTGCCATGTCAAATATCTCTTTTGGAGTAACTTGGGGAGCCTGCAGCTAAGCAAAGATAAAAAGCAAAGCAACATATAATAATAATATGAAAGATTAGTCGTATGTGTACTTCCTTACTATAATTATTAATCAGCCCTAAGCTGAAATTATAAGGGTAGAGAAAGGACAGTATTTTTGCTCATGAGATAATTACATGAGGCCAATATGTGAGTTAGGTTCGGTAAGTTATGCCAATTATTAATGCAATATTCATGCATATAATATGTACACACACATACACCACACACATACACTACACACATACACATTACATACACATTATTGCTTTAGTATGCAGATCACTTGTGAGGTAAACTTCACCAATCAATAAAGAACACATCAGTAGTATTTATGGAAACTTGTGTTGAACTTTGAATATTATGCCAGTCCCTCCTTTTAATAAACAATTCCAGAAGTCAACAGAAAATACTACCTGCGAACTTTATGAAGAGCTAAGTCGACTTGTAAAGCTGTATGCAAAACATTTGTTGACGGTTGAAACTATTCTTGCTGCTGGTGACAACCTTAGACTTCTCAAGTTTGATGAAGAGTGTGAGGTTTCAGATGAGAGTCTAGGAATAGGTACTGAAACTTGGTGTTGTCTTGCAGCATTTGAAGAAGAGAGAGATCCAAAGATCCAAAGCCATTCTTTACAGCAGTATGCAACTTCTACCTGCCAACCATTGCAAAAATGGTAAAGAAGTTTCCTTTTGGGGATCCTCTCCTAAATAATTTATGTGTTCTTCAGCCAGACAAAACATCCACTTATTCAACAGCTACTGTCTTGAATTTGGCGAGACGATTTCCGCAGATTGGTTTATTTGATTCTGAATCACTTGACCGCATTGAAGAGGAATTTAATGACTTTCTTCTTTCCCCAGCTGACATTCCCAAACCAGATACATACCAAATCACCAAAACTGTAGAAAAGCCTTGTGCTGGCTCTTTTTAGTGGAAAGTGGGCCAGATCAAAACTTTGGCTGGGGAGTTAAGGTTTAGTTACTTGTTCCGTCTCATGGCTGGTCTGTTGACCATACCCTGCTCCAGTGATGATGCAGAGAGGGGCTTTTCTATACTGAGAAAAGTCCACATGGACCAGAGATCCTGTCTAAACCAGGATACCATTGTTTCCTTAATGTCAGTCAAGTTTAACAGCAATTCTCGTTCTTGTTGTTTTGATGCTAAACTTTCAGATGAACTCCTCAAAATGTAAACAAGCCACAACCATTTCTATGCAAAAATGTTTTCTATGCAAAAATGATACTCTTTAAATTATATTCATGGTGGGTGTGGTCAATGTCCCGGATTTCAATTTTGAAAAGTTGGAGAGTCTGATAATCCAATCTCATAAGTATTTACTTTGAATAGGACAACTATTATTTGAAGCATAGCTGTTGGGTATTAATTCTTGAAGCACAATTTATAGCTAGCCTGTACAAGCAGTTTATCAAACCTAGTATATCGAGTATCAAACTAGAGCAAACATTATAATCATACCAATACAGTAAACACAACAGCCATAAAACAGCATACATATGCACAGAGCAGTTACACAAAAATTATAGGCTACTTGGAAGGAATTTTTTTTAACACCATTATGAAAAATAAAAGTGGTAAACAATATTGATACTCATTACCTCAGTTGTCACTAACCTTAACAATCTTCATGAGTGAACGAGTTGTAGGTGACTTGCACACTCTCAATGCAGTACAAAGTTCATCAATGCTCTATGTGAATTTTGTTGAATAAAGTTTTGAGTAATTTAAATGTGACACACACATTAATCTCAGATGTAATAGCATATGATTTTATGCATGTATCAGTCACTCTGTCACATTGCTTGTGTGAATGTATGG